>JAVYIG010005400.1:0-137575 GCA_035222895.1 Strongylocentrotus droebachiensis | reverse complement strand
TACATATTTTTAAAGGCATCATTTAACAATGTAAGATATGAGATGCATGGCCCTACGTACTATCAGTGTCTGTGATATGCTGTAATATTGAAGCCCTAAACAAAAAATCGCACTTCAAAAGGATCAAGAAGTGCCTCAAAAAAGTAAAAATCTTTGAGTGACCGGTTTTGCCATACTCGTTTTTCCCAATAGACTGTAGTATAGTGTTATGAAAACCGTTTCGCAAACGTCATTTGGGGGGATTTTTCTCGAAATAATTAAGGCCCATTTTTCACAATTTTTGAGAAAACGGACCAAAGTTTATGGATATTTTTGTTAAAAATGGGACCCATGTTTTGGGATTATTTGTAAAAAAAGTGACTCATTAGAACGGCACACCCCCGTACATCTTAATATGTGAGTCCCCCCCCCCCAAAAAGTTCTGCTCAAACTTTCACTGACCTATTTCTCTCATTTTTCTGCTGCTATTAAAACCAACTTATTATCAGGGTGGACTTCCCCTTTCAAGTGCAATTCAACTCTTGTAATGAGCACATTTAAATGACAGCAGAAATATCAGAGAAACAGAATGGCGAAAGTTCAAAATAAATTGGACAAATAACTAGAAATATCGCAATCTGTATTGCCGCGCATTGCAAATGTATCCCCCGGCAGTGGCAGCAATTGGTGTCATCCTTATGTTGGAAGGAGGGACAAAGATCCCCTCTCCCCTCCCTGAAACAAAAGGATGACGTAGAGATCGCCTCGGACTATTGTCAAGACTAGAAACAGCATCACCAAAATAATATGTGTGTAGATTCGAGTATAATGCAACTCTGTAGAAATTTGAAAAAAATCTGTCAAGAAATTTGGCAGTTAGAGCGCACAAAAGACAACCACCACGATATGACCTTTGACCATATAAAGACTGAACAATGACGGCAGCATCGCCCAAAAGTGTAGATGTGTAAATTGTACCAAGATACATCTCCATACAAAATTTGAAAGAAATCCTTTGAAGAAATGTTGCAGTAACAGCGCATAAAAGGTACCAATTCTATTTATGCTGGAAAAATTGAATGCATCGTTTTGCATCGTCTCTCTCTCTCTCTCTCTCCTAGCTCTCTCTTACTCTGTTTCCCTTCCCCTCTCTTGGTCTGCCCCATCTAGGAGAGGGGGCAGTTGCTATGTCTCTCTATTTATATTCTAGTACATCTCTATCTCGCTCTCTACTCTTTCACCCTCTTGCTCTATTGCCTCCATTTCTTCTATTGCTCTGTCTCTGCCTCTGTAGCTATTTCTCTACTCTCTGACCCCTCTCAGCACCCTCTCGCTTTCCCACCTCGATCTGGCTCCTGTTTTCCCTCTTTTATGTCTTCTATGTTCCTCAATTTTCTCTAGTTTTAAATATTGCTGAAATTTTATGAAATAGCTATTGTCACACCATTTAGAAATTTGCCAGACAGAAGAGACAAATTAAAGATGTAAGAAAGTAGTCCTGCAACAAAATCTGCAGCATCCTTTATATAGCACACACGGATATTATCGTAACCACATGCTGTATTTACACTGAGGGGTGCAAGGTGGACCAAACATCAAAGGGCTAACATCGAAAGGGTGCGGTGCGGTGCGGCGCGGTGTGGTGTGCTCAACGATAAA
Organism: Strongylocentrotus droebachiensis; assembly: GCA_035222895.1. Taxonomy (NCBI): domain Eukaryota; kingdom Metazoa; phylum Echinodermata; class Echinoidea; order Camarodonta; family Strongylocentrotidae; genus Strongylocentrotus; species Strongylocentrotus droebachiensis. The sequence goes on along the minus strand of JAVYIG010005400.1, from coordinate 135,937 downwards.
AGAGGGGGGGGGGGGGCTTTTCTCGAAAGGGTGCGTTGAGAGCGGAGTACCGTTTTAACACACCCTTTCGGTAAAAGCGGGGGGGCTTTTCTCGAAAGGGTGCGTCGACTAGTCTTTCGCATCAGTCGTTTAAAATGAGGATCTGGAACAGAAGGTAATAGTTGCCAATTTAAGTATATCGAAAATGTATTAAATAAAATGGAATGGTCTTGATTACAGAGTGGTCTCTTTCGTTATTACTATGTTGATGGGGAGACAGAGAGAAGGAAAAAAGGGAAAGGGAAAGGGAGGATAAAAGGAAAGAAAGAAGAATAAGAAGAAAAGAGGGAAACGGGGAGGGGGGGGGCGAAGGGCTCTTGCCTCCTCCTCACCCCCCCCCCCCCCCGCCAAAAATAAATAAGAGAGAGAGAGATAAGGGAAAGGGAAAGGGAAAGAAAATATAAAAGGAAAGAAAGAAGAGGAAGAAGGAAAGAGGGAAATGGGGGAAGGGCGAAAGGCTCTTACCTCCCCCCCCCCCCCCCCCCCCCCGCCAAAAAAATAAATAGGAGAGAAGGGAAAGGGAAAGGGAAAGAAAATATAAAAGGAAAGAAAGAAGAGGAAGAAGGAAAGAGGGAAACGGGGGAAGGGCGAAAGGCTCTTACCTACCCCCCCCCCCCTCCCGCCAAAAAAGAGAGAGAAAGGAGAGGGAAAGAAAATCTAAAAGGAAAGAAAGAAGAGGAAAAAGAAATAGAAGAAAAGGGGGAAACGGGGACGAAGGGCTCTTGCCCCCCCCCCCCCCCGCCAAAAAATAAATAAGAGAGAGAGAGAGAGAGAAGGGAGAGGGAAAGAAAATCTGAAAGGAAAGAAAGAAGAGGGAAAAGACTAATAAGAAAAGAGGGAAACGGGGGCGAAGGGCTCTTGCCTCCTCCCTCCCCCCCCCCCCCCCCCCCGCCAAAAAGTAATAAGAGAGAGAGAGAGAGAAGGAAAGGGAAAGAGAAGATAAAAGGAAAGAAAGAAGAGGAAGAAGAATTTGTGTCCTGCCAGTGTCACAAATAGATATAAAAATATGCTCATCTGACGATAATTTGATGTATAAAACCCCTCACCTTCTTGGGGCTCCGCCCCTTGGATCCAACACCAATTTGTGTCCTGCCAGTGTCAAGTTAAGTCTACTCTAATCACATTGAAAAAAAAGTATGACTTAAATCATTTCTCTCATCATTATACCGCTATAGTATTCATGTTTTTAATATTATTTATTGTCCTTCCATTAAACAAGTTCATAGAGAAAATACTTATCTCTCTGCAACACTAAAAAAGAATCTTCATTAATATGTCTTAATTTGTATTGATAGCCTTGTGGTCGCCAACAGTGGCGTAGGTAGGGGCGTCTCCAAAGGGGGTGTGGGTGTGCGACACCCCCCACCTGTCAGGATATTGTCGGTAAAATTGCGCTGCCGTCGGGGGAAAAAGAGAAGAGGGGGAGGGGGAAAAGAGAGGGAAAGGGAAAGAAAAGAAAAAAGAAAAGAAAGAAAGAGTAAAACGAAAAAGAGGGAGAATAGGAAAGAAAGGAAAAGAAAGAAAAGAAAGGAGGCAAGAGCCCTTTGCCCCCGTTTCCCTCTTTTCTTCTTCTTCCTCTTCTTTCTTTCCTTTTATCTTCTCTTTCCCTTTCCTTCTCTCTCTCTCTCTTATTTATTTTTTGGTGGGGGGGGGGGGAGGAGGCAACAGCCCTTCGCCCCCGTTTCCCTCTTTTCTTCTTATTCTTCTTTCTCTTTCTTTCCTTTTATATTCTCTTTCCCTTTCCCTTCTCTCTCTCTCTCTCTCTTATTTATTTTTTGGTGGGGGGGGGGGGAGGAGGCAACAGCCCTTTGCCCCCGTTTCCCTCTTTTCTTCTTATTCTTCTTCCCCTTCTTTGTTTCCTTTTATCTTCCCTTTCCCTTTCCCTTTTTTCCTTCTCTCTGTCTCCCCATCAACATAGTAATAACGAAAGAGACCACTCTGTTATCAAGACCATTCCATTTTATTTAATACATTTTCGATATACTTAAATTGGCAACTACTTCTGTCCCAGATCCTCATTTTAAACGACCGATGCGAAAGACTAGTCGACGCACCCTTTCGAGAAAAGCCCCCCCGCTTTTATCGAAAGGGTGTGTTAAAACGGTACTCCGCTCTCAACGCATCCTTTCGAGAAAAGCCCCCCCTCTTTTATCGAATGGGTGCGTTGAGCACACCACACCGCGCCGCACCGCACCACACCCTTTCGATGAAAGCCACTCCAAAGCATGTAATAGGCTTCGAAAACAAAGAAATATATATACTTTGTTTGTCAATGTATTTATCTAAAGAATTGTCATTATATTCAGGTCAAGATGTGGTTTAACCCCAAATAATTGCAACAAAAGGTTTTTCAACGGTTTCTAGTAGGATTTTTACCTCAGGAATAACATACTAAAAGTATACCAAAATCGAAGGTTCAGAAAGCTGTTATTTTCAAGATGGCGTCCAAGATGGCCACCGATACCTAAAAATGGCCATAAATCACTAATTATCCATCCTAGAGACATAATTGGGGCGTCTATGCTATGGTTTTCAGGGTCATAGAATCCATTAGGATAAGTGAGAACGTTAAGCAGTGGTTCAGGAAACCACAAAATCCAATATGGCGTCCAAAGGGCCACAAAACCACTAAGATTTCTCAATAGAGGGCGCCCTTTAAAAACAGGAAATGAACTTATGTTTCTCTCTTACCCTTATGGTGTCACCGACCCCCCCCCCCCCCCAAGAAAAAGGGTCAATTCAACTATAATTGACAGGTCATTGTCAACACTGAGGGAGTGGCCGAGGGAGGGGGGGGGGGGGGTGACAAAGACAAAGTAACAACTTATTAATAATATCTAGACACACATTCATATTACCTACCATACAATTAAAAAGGTTTAAAACCCAGGTCGAAATTCCAGTTGATACCAGTTGAAACCAGTAAGGATTTCCAACTGGTATCTACTGGTTTGAACTGGTCTTAACTGGTACCAGTTGATACCAGTTCATACAATTAGGAAACCAGTAGAAATACCAGTTGACATCTGAGACCAGTTGATATTACCCAGTTGATTTACCAGTTGCTTTACCAGTAGATGATTACCAGTTGATTTGTATTTTCAGTAGTGAAAATCATATCTACTAAGTAGCCATACTTACCTATACCATTAATGCTATTCCCTTACTTTACCCGCTATTTACCAGCAAAGGTTTTCTCCTTAGAGAAAAACACAAAAAAGAGTCTGTAAACACAGACTAAGTCTTTTTGTGACGTCATACTCCGTCGGAGTCAGTGCAGGAAACCCCGACCGTCAGTAGTATATAAGGCCCCGCGCCAATAACACTTCCTCTTTCCAAGGCGCCTGTTACGCCATCATCTAACTCAAGGGGAAGGAGGGCGGGTTTGGTATAGGTAAGTATGGCTACTTAGTAGATATGATTTTCACTACTGAAAATACAAATCTACGGCAGACTACGCCATACTTACCTATACCATTAATGCTAGATTACCACATGTTAACTATGTGAGGAGGGAACACAGATAGATGATGGACCAAAACATAAATAAGTCATCGTGTGAATTCCTTACCCAATTTAAGATCTTGAGCAAGACAGCACTGCCCTTGCAAACTCAGTCTCAGTCTGAAGTACATCGGACAGGTAGCATGCCGTAAAGGTGTTTGAACTTGACCAGTATGCAGCGTTGAGTATGTCCTCCATGGAGGCACCGTTGAAGAGGGCCCATGAGGCAGCAAGGCCCCTTGTGTCATGTGCTCGAATTCTGTCAGAAAAGAGGGCAACCTGGCCCGCTGATTTGATAGCCGACACAATCCAACGAGAGATGGTATCACGAGAGACAGCTTTATGTGGTGGTAGACAACTAACGAAAAGTTGCTCTGATGACTGTAAGTTCTGTGTTCTGTTTATGTACCACTTTAGAGCTCTAACTGGACACCACAGTTTATCTTCAGCGATGGAGGAGAGGGACTGTATGGAAGGAAGAACAATCTCCAGGGGCTGGGATGACTCACGTTGGTTTTTGGCTAAGAAGCGTGCATGTGGGAGGAGCCTTACTTTGTTCTTCTCCCAGCGTATGTGACCTGAGCTGGTGGTAAGTGCATGGACAGAACTGCGACGTTGACCAGAAGCTGTTGTCAGGAGAAAAACTGTCTTGATCGTAAGGTCTTTAAGAGAAGCTTTGTGTAGGGGCTCATATGGGGCCCTACTAAGAGTTTGGAGTACCTTGGGGAGACTCCAGGCAGGAGATAACGTCTTCTTACTGGGTCTAGTAAGAAAAAATGATTTCATTAACCTTGTCAGCATGATAGATGAGGATACAGATTCGCCGTTCGAAAACCCTTTGTGAATAACAGCTATGGCTGACCTATAGCCACGAATAGTGTTAAGTGAAAGACCCTTGTCATAAAGAGAGATAAGGAATTCAGCTAGTTCACCTAAAGATACTTTGGGTGGATCAATCTCTGATTCCCGGCACCATCTGATGTAGTGCAGAAGTCTTGAATCATAGGTGGATCTAGTTGACTCTCGGAGGCACTGTGCTGTAAGATCGGCAGCCCTTTCAGAAAGTCCCGCCGCAAGTGCTGTTGCCCTGTAATTGGCCAGAGTGTTAGTTTCAGTCTCGAAGGATTCGGGTAGTACTGTGTTGTCCCCGGTTGTCTCAGTATGTCCTTTCTGTCTGGTAGGATTACTGGGTAATCGTTCAGAAGGTTCACCAGAGTTGGAAACCATGGTCGACGGGGCCACCATGGGGCGATTAGGAGGGTGGTGGCATTCTCCTCCCGGACTTTGGTCAGTACCCTTGTGATGATTGCAAAGGGAGGAAAAGCGTAGCTGAGAACGTTGTTCCACGGGATCGAGAACGCATCTGTTGCCAGGGCCTTGGGGTCCCTGTGTTTTGTGCAATATGTTTGTAATTGTCTGTTCAGTTCCGAAGCAAATAGGTCGACAGACGGCTGGCCAAATCGATTGAAGATGTGTCTCGTTATCACGGGGTGGAGCATCCATTCCGTCGGTAGATATCTCCCCCGTGATATGAAATCGGCAATGTAGTTGTCCTTGCCCGGTATGTACGATGCCCGGATGTAGATTGCCTGGTTGATGCACCACTGAAGGATTTCCAATGTTAGGAAGCACAGGGTTCTTGATCTGGTTCCCCCCTGAAGGTTGATAAAAGCCACTACAGTCTTGTTGTCTGACTTTATGAGGATTGACTTCCCCTCGATCTGTCTGAAAATGTAGGAGGGCCCGTTGGACAGCTACCATTTCCAATTTGTTGATGTGCCAATTTCTTTCCAGAGGGTTCCATGCCCCCCCCCCGGTTTGGTCGAGATCTAGCACTGCTCCCCAACCTTGTTTCGATGCATCCGTTAGGATCGTGAGGGTTGGAGGGGGGAATTGAAAAGGTTTCCCTGCTGTTAGATTGGGGAGATGCAGCCACCACTGAATTGCTGCTCGAGTCCTGGAATTGTTGGGAACCATTGTCTTGTTTGCCTGTGACGTTGGGCATAGGTATTTTTGTAGGTGGATTTGGAGAATTCTCATGTGTTGTCTGCATCGAGGTACCACATCCACTAGGCTTGCCAGTAAACCCAAGAAGACCTGCCAGTATTTGACCGAGGACTTTGGGGCATGGAGTAGGTTGGAAGCAGTCTCTTGCACCTTTAGGATTCTGTGAGGTGTTGGCGTTGCTTTTTGACTTTGGATATCTATGGATGCCCCCAGAAATTCTGGGTTCCGGGTTGGGGTTAGTTTTGATTTCTCTCTGTTTATGATAAACCCCAGACTGGTGACGAGATCGATTGTGGTCTGAACCTGTCTGTTTAGTGACTGTTGTGAGAGGCCTAGAATCAGCCAGTCGTCGAGATAGCAGAATATTTTTATCCCTCTCTCTCGTAGTGCGGCTGCGACTGCTCTTACTATGAGAGTGAAAGTGCGAGGGGATGAGCGAAGTCCGAATGGGAGGGCTTGATAGACATATGTTCTTTCCCCTATCGCGAAGCCGAGCAGATTCTGTGACCAGGGGGCTACAGGGACGTGTAGGTAGGCATCCGACAGGTCTATAGTTGCTGCCCACTCGTTGCATTGGATTAGAGGCAAGATTTTGGAGAGACTTTCCATCTTGAACTGTTGATTTGGAACAAAGTGATTTAGTCTCTTTAGGTTGAGGATCATTCTGTATTTTCCAGATTTTTTGGTGACGAGGAATACTGGGGATAAGATGAGACCGTTGCGGGAATTTATGGGACGTATGGCCTTTTTTTGTTCTAGAGTTTGCACTTCTTTTAGCAGAGCTCTGCTGTGTGCGTTGTTCTCGGGGAGGGGGGTGATCTGTCGTAACCAGAAAAGGGATTTTCGGTATACTGGGTCTATCTGAATGGTATAACCTTGGTGGATCGTTCTGAGCACAAACTTGTCGGTGGTGATCTGTCGCCATTTTTGTATGAAAGTTTTTAATCTCCCCCCTACTGGTAGGGGATATTGGGGGACCCGCAACGGTCGTGCCAGATAGTCAGAATTGTTGACCCCCCCCGGCCGGAGTGGCGCTTGAATTTTTGCTGAAATTTTGATTGTCCTCGAAAGGATGATTGTCCTCGAAAGGGCTTGTTGTCTCCCCATTTCTTTTGTGGCGTTTTGCTCTCAGCTGAAAATCGGGGTGACTGGCCCTGGGTAGATGGCTCCCGGTATCTGGGAGTGTGGTGTCTATCGTTGTGTGAGTGTCGATAGGTTGAGCTCGATGGGGCAGATAACTTGTACACCGTCTTGTCTGCTGTATTTGATGCAGTGATTGAGGATTCCAGGATCTCCTGGAACTTTCCTCCGAAGAGATCTTCACCTTTCACAGGGAGTTTTTGGAGGAGAGCTGCAGCATTTTTCTCTATTTGGAGATGTTCAAGGACAAGCGATCTCCGAAGGCGATTAACGAGGATGCTTGTTCTAGTCGCCTGTTCAAATTGGAGTTCTGCAATCTGCAGTAGCAGGTCTGAGATAAGCTTACGATCTTCAGGTGAGATATTGAGCTTGTCTGCCTCACGTTGGGCAGTGAGTAAATAAGTTTGATAGGCAGCGAGCCTCATTGAGCCCCGAGCTGCTGAGTCAACCGCGTGTAACTGTGATTCCATCATGTTAAATTTGGGGGAGCGGAGGGGGTTACGCCTCGACGTTGATCTTTTTGCCCTGGCGTCCCCCACTCGGGTAGCAGCGTCTGGTACGGACGGGGCCTTGAAAAAGGCCTTATATTCAGTTTCCCCGAAGGGAAACTTGCGACTTACCTCCTTCCGCAGGGGTTTCAGTCTGGTCCCTCTATCACTCAGGCTGTTCATGCATGATATGAAGGGGGCATCAAGCTTAATGGCACACGATGATGCTTGTTTGTCACCACTTAGATGAGAGTCCAAACAGAAAATTGGTTTAGGAACATTTTGCTGTTGTTCTGCTTGTTCTGCCTTCAGCTGGGGGCAGTATTTAGTGATAATTTCCGCTGGTTGAAGCGGCTTGATATTAACATCATCTGCGTCCTTGGGGGGGGATTCATGAACACTTTCACCCAACAGAGAGGCAGAGTCACTGGCAATGTCATTGTCTGGAACAGAAAAAGTAGTTCGCTTTCTGCTAATGCCAGTATAATCCATGTCAGAGAGTGTCGAGGAAGAGGCAGAGTCCGTCCATTTTCTCTTCCTGGAACCAGCCATAGGTCGATGATAACTAAGTTCAGAGTTAGACTCATCATCGAGTTGAATAGAGGCGGCATATCGTGCTAAGCCAGGTCGAAAAGAACGAGGAGGGGTAGGGCTAGCCTCCCGACTGCGACGTGAGCTTCCCTCTCGTTGTCTTGGCCGCGAACGCCCGGCTGAGTCCCCGGCGGATACCGGTGGGTCGTCGTGTGAAGAATCGCCCGGCCCGTCGGGCTGGGTTGCCGTCGCCGGTGCGGTGGGTCCTGATTTTGGTACCGAGAAATTCCCAACAATGGGTTGATTTCCGGACTGAAAAGCCGCCTGAAGAGTCTGAAAAAACCAGTTCGCGGCTGCAGATGGATCCATGGACATGGTTGGTTGTTTGGGCAATCCTGTTTGTGTATTTCTTTCGGATATATCGACGGATTGCTCATGTAATTCTCCGTCCGTTATTACGTTTACCGGAAAAAAGTTTGATTGAATTGGAGTGACAACCTCGTCCCCACTGGGGCTCATAACCTCCGTCCCCAGTGGTAGTCCACTGCTCATTTCATTTTCTTCCGTGGGAGTAGTAACATTTTCCACTCTACTCTCACTCCCCTGGTTTTGTTTAGATATTGATCCCGGGGTAGCACCCGTGTTCTTGGGATTCGATTTTCGTTTCTTTGCCTCCGTCCCACGTGGCAGCCCACTAGGTATTTGGGGAGATTTTTCTTTCGTGGGAGGGTTGTTTGGTTTCCCCCGATCAGAGATCGGCTCATGGGATGTAATCGTCGATACCCCCGGGGTAGCACCCGCGTTTTTGGGGTTAGATTTTCGTGTAGTTACCTCCGTCCTCCGTGGTGGTTTTTCTTTCGTGGGAGGAGGGTTTTGTTTCCCCCGATCAGAGATCGGCTCATGGGATAAAGTCTTGGATACCCCCGGGGTAGCACCCGCGTGTTTGGGGTCCGACTTGTCTGTTGGTTTCTTGGTTTTCGAAATTGTCTTTTTCGATTTTGATGGTGTTTTGTTCCCCTTTTCATTAGCTGGGATGTCCGTCAAGGACCCATCCTTAGCGGTGTTTGTTGACATCGTTTTTATTTGTGAAGAGTTGAAGTCTTGAAGAGCCGGTGAAAGATTGCGAGCGCGCCTGATTACATTGGGTTGTACTATCAACAGGCGCCGGCAAAGGAAAGAGGAAGTGTTATTGGCGCGGGGCCTTATATACTACTGACGGTCGGGGTTTCCTGCACTGACTCCGACGGAGTATGACGTCACAAAAAGACTTAGTCTGTGTTTACAGACTCTTTTTTGTGTTTTTCTCTAAGGAGAAAACCTTTGCCGGTAAATAGCGGGTAAAGTAAGGGAATAGCATTAATGGTATAGGTAAGTATGGCGTAGTCTGCCGTAGATTTACCAGTTGAAAACCAGTAGATGATTACCAGTTGAAAACCAGAAGATGAGTACCAGTTGAAAACCAGTACTATTACCAGTTGATTTACAAGTTGAAAACCAGTACGATTACCAGTTGATTTACCAGTTGAAAACCAGTAGATGATTAATACCAGTTGATTTACCAGTTGAAAACCAGTTCGAATACCAGTTGAAAAATCAGTTCAATGTATCTTATGCATCTTCATGATAATTTGCATGTTTTCACAGAAAATATAATTATCATGATCTGTCAAGCAAATGTGACAATGCACATAAATGTTGTGAATAATGTTTTTTTAGTTAATTATTGACAAATATATTACACATGCATATTGCTCCGGTTGTCTCATTTTCGCTCGCCGGAACATTGCCAGCAAAAACCACTGACCTCTTCCTCCTGGACGGATCATCGCCCATTCCCATTCACTATACGATACATACTAAAAGTTTGTATTGTCTGACCGTTCATGAATATTCATGTTTTTGCTTACCTCAGCAAATTGCTTGCCTTTACTAAATGGAAAAATTACGGTGGGGGTTGGATGAAATGGACATAATGAACAAATCAGAACTGATCTATGATAATTCACGCTTCTTATCCTTCGTGTGCTTGACTTATAACCTTACAATCGCGTGATAAATTGACTCCAAAGTTCGACTTGTTGTACATATGTTATATAGGCAATGGCGAGCTTGCAACCTATTTTGATGAAATTACGGTGGGTGAACTTTCAAAAGTCAATGAGACATGAGGGTTCCAATGGAAGAGCTAGTGATAACGTACGTCAAGTGGATGTGCTTTTCGTTTAAACAAAAATTTGTAACGATTTTTTTTTTTTTGTGGGTAAAAGTCCATAAGCTAACATGTTAGGCTGCTGACTCTGACGATAGGGGGCGTTGTCAAATGAGACTAAACAGAGCTATATGTCTGATCATATTTTTCATCTAATTTCAGACGTAAAATTTGATATATTGATATATGTAATTACTAACCAGGAAATAAAGTGTATAAATTTGTATATGTATGCACGAACTATAAATGTAAGCTCACATGATACACATCTGTAATCTACTTCAAATGATCATTGTGATGGGGTAATTGCAAGAGTTAGTATACGTGGTTGGTGGCCAGATGCTAATAATGATTATTGATTATCAGTTGATTGATTACTGGATAATCAACTGGTAAATCAACTGGTAAATCAACTGGAATCCAACTGGAGTAAATCAACTGGTATAAATCAACTGGTAAATCAACTGGTAATTCAACTGGTAAATCAACTGGTCCCAGTTAGCGTTGTCTCAATTTCCATATTAAAAACCAGTTGAACCTACTGGTTTCAACTGGTACCAGTTGACTACTGGTTTTAACTGGTACCAGTTGCCTACTGGTTTCAACTGGAATACCGACCTGGGAACCTCGTGTTGTTCATGTCATCTTAATGCGAATACACATATGCAGATCTTCACGTACCTTCATCTTGATGAGGAATGTACTTGAGTAAGAATAAATCATCTTCTGCTTCAGTATCAAGTGACTCATTCTATGGATTGTGGCATACATCAAGTTGGCAAGGTCCACACACACACACACACACACACACTGTTACATGGTAGTCTGGAACATCTGCAGGTACAGTCTCCTTATTCAACATCATTGTCCTGTAATTTCCAGCCCCAGTCTGTGACGTCCATGTCTTATAATTCACTCTCCATCTATGCCATGACTTGGTAGTATGTTCTGAGGGAGTGGAATTTGGTGGAGGCTGGCGTAGGAGGCAGTCGCATTGGCAATTTTCTTGACGAACAAGTTGTATCGTAATGATGCAACTGAGTCATTACAGCAGCAACCAAACATGAAAGACATTGCGCTGATACCAAGTTCCTCTATTAGTTCTTTTGGCTGACTTGAAAGAAGGAAAGTATTAGCACTGGATTCTTAAGTGGGGCGGCATTTCACAACCTTCTGGAGCCAAAGCATGCGATGTTTAAATTAAGAGATAAATATTTATTTGTCTTTAACAAATTATTTGATCGGTATGTTGTAAAGAAGAATTTTTTGGAAAGCCGTTTTATTATTCTAACATTCATATTTTTTGACCCGATTTATTCAACCTGCATGAATCAAAATGGCGGCTCGAATGTTGTCTTTATATTCTTGCTCGAGTTTTTTTTACTTTGAGAGGCACGATAATGGCACTAAACATCGCCAATCATGGATGAAAATAATGTCAAATGGAAAAATATACCAATCTGTGTCGAGGTATGCAGGTGTTGATTTATTTATACTGATAAAAAAGGTCACTTTTAAGGGACATACTGATGATATGCGCTTTTTATAGAGGCAAGTGACAAATCCTGCGAGCTGATTTCGGGACACCGGGTCCCGATCGGTGCAAGGCCGTCGGGACCCGGTTTATGAAAATCCCGACATGACTCAGGCCTAATTGTAATCCATCAACAGGTTCTCAGAATGTCGGGACTTACAACCTTCTTTTCATATACATGATCTTTGATCTCATGACCCTAAAATACGATCAGTTCCTTAGCTCTGCAAGATACATACATGTCCTGACTTTGATAGTAATCCATCCGTCAGTTCTAATGAGAATGCTTTCACAAGCTATTTTTGAATACATGAGCCCCATGACCTTTGACCTAATAACCCCAAAATCTACTCAGTTCATTGGCTCTGCGTGATACATAGATGTTTTGAGTTTGATCAGGGAGGTGTTTTAAATGGAGATTCCGTCTCAAAAGAATTTCCCAAGGGAAACATATTCAAGATTACGGTAACTTGGCTTAACAACAAGTAATGTAACCCTCTTCAGCCATCAAATCCATCAACAGCCCCCCTTATCAGACCACAGATGCCCTCTGGCGATCCAAACGTTACGAAGTGTTACGCAACGCCGTCTGCTTCCCCAAGCTCTCCAAACACTTGGTCGTAAAAAAAAGGCTTTGAAGCCATGCGAGTCACCGAGAAAATGACGTCATACTCATTGAAGATGTATAAAGCTATAACATATAAAATACAGAATCGACAACGTATGGCACAATGCAACCTTCTATTGGTTATCAAATGCTTTCGCTGTGCTCGGATAACTCTACTGAAGACGTAGCCATCTGAACCAGCGAAATCGACCAAGGAAATCGTGAGTTAGAGTGAATGCGAGTTTCTCATCATCACGTTCTCTTCTAATTATTGACATTTTCCGAAAGTTTCCGAAATTTTTACATGGCTAGGAAGGTAGTCCATAAGTTTATCTCTTAAAATAACTAGATGAAATTGTGTTATATATTTGCGCATTTGGTTTAATGAGGGTTAGAAATTGTCAATTCATCACCACTTGTCACCCCGAGTACAGGCCGGCGACGCGAAAGCTGCCGTGCTCGCTGGGCTGTATATGCTGGATGGGGTCAATGTCGGTATTCATAAGGACCGCTATTCATGAGGTTCGCTATTCATAAGGTCCGCTATTCATAAGGACCGCTATTCATAAGGTCCGCTTTTCATAATTGGAGAAAAGGGTCATTATTCATAAGGGTCATTATTCATAAGGACCGCTATTCATAATCAAAGAAGAGGGTCGGTATTCATAATATATTAGAAGAGGGTCGCTATTCATAATACAAAATTACGGTCCTTATTCATGAGGGTCCCTATTCATAATATTAGTCAAGGGTCGGTATTCATAACACAAAAAGAGGGTCGCTATTCATAATACGACGAGAGGGTCGCTATTCATAATACGAAATGAGGGTCGCTATTCATAATGCAAAATGAGGGTCGCTATTCATAATGCAAAATGAGGGTCGCTATTCATAAGGGTCATTATTCATAATCAATGAAGAGGGTCGCTATTCATAATAGAAGATGAGGGTCGCTATTCATAATAGGAGTAGAGGGTCGCTATTCATAATACGAAATGAGGGTGGCTATAAGGATATATTGACTGCTTTGAGAGGCATAGTGGTTTCTATAGGGTCAAGGGAAACTCACAACCTGCTATGACCCCAAGGCGCTTGCGCCGCGGGGTCATAGCAGGTTGTGAGTTTCCCGAGACCCTATAGAAACAACTATGCCTCGAATATTAAAAGCAGTCAATATATATTTTATATACCGAAAAAAGGGAAAATGTTGACTCACCCATTTAGGTTTCCATCTCTTTGAAGTCATGAATATTAACACCAACAATAACTTGTGTACAGTATGAAATCCAACAAGCTGTGCTCCAGTAGAACAGGGAATACCAAACACGTTTACACGAACAGTCTCCGAGGTCCGTGTTGACATTTCGCAAGAACTCTTCAAATATTTTAATGCCGTATTTTACTGCATACTTCGTATTTTTGCTATCAGCAGAATCGAAGCATCGAAGCAGAAGTCTTGCAGCTGAATGTCATCCATAAGTTGAAATCTTGGCAAAGCTGTGTCCTCCATTTTGCCTCTTTATTGACAAAAAATTGGAAACAAAAAACCCCAGTATTTTGCGATCGAGACTAGTACACAAAATGGCGATCGGTCGTCTGCGCTGCGTGGATTGGTAGATTCGTCGCCTGAATGCAGCGACCAAAATCGAATATTGCACTCAAACACCGTTAACGGTATTGCGCATCGGTCATCGCACAAAAGAAACTTATACGGTAACACGTAAACCAAAATGGGGATCGCAGCAAAATGACGTCACGTTTCACAGCCATGGAAAAAGTGCTATGAAAAATGGATATAAACCGGTAGAGCCGGGAAAAATGACTATGATTTCAATTAGCGGGCATGGTTAAGAACATGACTGCATTTTCAACCAATCAGAAGACAGGATTAGTAAAGAATCTTAAAATGAGGTATATAATTCATAATATGAAATGAGGGTCGCTTTTCATAATAGGAGTAAAGGGTCGCTATTCATAATAGAAGATGAGGGTCGCTATTCATAATAGGAGAAGGGGTCGCTATTCATTATAGTAGATTGTCGCTATTCATAATACGAAATGAGGGCCGCTATTCATAATAGGAGTAGGGGGTCGCTATACATAATACGACGAGAGGGTCGCTATTCATAATACGAAATGAGGGTCGCTATTCATAATGCAAAATGAGGGTCGCTATTCATAAGGGTCATTATTCATAATCGACGAAGAGGGTCTCTATTCATAATAAGAAATGAGGGTCGCTAATCATTATACGAAACGAGGGTCGCTGTTCATAATAGGAGTAGAGGGTCGCTATTCATAATATGAAATGAGGGTCGCTTTTCATAATAGGAGTAGAGGGTCGCTATTCATAATAGAAGATGAGGGTCGCTATTCATAATAGAAGGGGTCGCTATTCATTATAGTAGATTGTCGCTATTCATAATACGAAATGAGGGCCGCTATTCATAATAGGAGTAGGGGGTCGCTATACATAATACGACGAGAGGGTCGCTATTCATAATACGAAATGAGGGTCGCTATTCATAATGCAAAATGAGGGTCGCTATTCATAAGGGTCATTATTCATAATCGACGAAGAGGGTCTCTATTCATAATAAGAAATGAGGGTCGCTAATCATACGAAACGAGGGTCGCTGTTCATAATAGGAGTAGAGGGTCGCTATTCATAATATGAAATGAGGGTCGCTTTTCATAATAGGAGTAGAGGGTCGCTATTCATAATAGAAGATGAGGGTCGCTATTCATAATAGAAGGGGTCGCTATTCATTATAGTAGATTGTCGCTATTCATAATACAAAATGAGGGCCGCTATTCATAATACGAAACGAGGGTAGCTATTCATAATACGAAACGAGGGTCGCTATTCATAATACGAAATGAGGGTCGCTATTCATAATAGGAGTAGAGGGTCGCTATTCATAATAGAAGATGAGTTCGCTATACACAATAGGAGTAGATGGTCGCTATTCATAATAGAAGGGGTCGCTATTCATTATAGTAGATTGTCGCTATTCATAATACAAAATGAGGGCCGCTATTCATAATACGAAACGAGGGTAGCTATTCATAATACGAAACGAGGGTCGCTATTCATAATACGAAATGAGGGTCGCTATTCATAATAGGAGTAGAGGGTCGCTATTCATAATAGAAGATGAGTTCGCTATACACAATAGGAGTAGATGGTCGCTATTCATAAAACGAAATGAGGGTCGATATTCATAATACGAAACAAGGGTCGCTATTCATAATGCAAAATAAGGGTCGCTATTCATTACGGTCATTATTCATGAGGGTAAATATTAGTAGAAGAGGGTCGCTATTCATAATAGGAGTAGAGGATCGCTACTCGTAATAGTAGAAGAGGGTCGCTATTCATAATAGGAGTAGAGGGTCGCTATTTATAATAGGAGAAAAGGGTCGCTATTCATAATAGGAGAAGAGGGTCGCTATTCATTATAGGAGAAGAGGATCGCTATTCATTATAGGAGTAGAGGGTCGCTATTCATAATA
Organism: Strongylocentrotus droebachiensis; assembly: GCA_035222895.1. NCBI lineage: Eukaryota > Metazoa > Echinodermata > Echinoidea > Camarodonta > Strongylocentrotidae > Strongylocentrotus > Strongylocentrotus droebachiensis. Next base: position 120,362 of record JAVYIG010005400.1, on the reverse strand, counting down.
TGAAATGAGGATCGCTATTCATAATACGACGAGAGGGTCGCTATTCATAATACGAATGATGGTTGCTATTCATAATACGAGAGGGTCGCTATTCATAATTCAAAATTCAAAATGAGGGTCGCTATTCATAATACGAGAGGGTCGCTATTCATAATACAAAATGAGGGTTGCTATTTATAATACGACGAGAGGGTCGCTATTCATAATACGAAATGAGGGTCGCTATTCATAATGCGACGAGAGGGTCGCTATTCATAATACGAAATGAGGGTCGCTAATCATAAAAAAATAAACGAGGGTCACTATTCATAATAATAACAAAGGGAAATATTGGATGGAGGCTATCCCCACAGCTATGGCATCCTGTACAGGCACGCGTAGCCAGAGTTTGATGTTTGGGGGGGGGCACATACATGAAAACGATCGAGGTCAAAAAAGGGGTCTAAAAAGTTCAACCGATCTTGGAAATTTTGGGGGGGCACGTGCCCCCCCCCCCCCCCCCCATTGTGGCTATGTGCCTGGTCCTGTAGGGGGCGACATATAGCCCTCAATAGTTGTCTCTTTTTAAAGTAGTTATACTTTATCTGTTTTCTTTGATAATTATATAGAGCCAACCCCCGCTCATGTGGTGACGTAAAAAAAAAAGAAGAGTAAAACATAACACACATTGTAATCCTTCAGGAGAGAAGACGGATAGTCAACCTGTCCGAAACGTCGAGTCTACTCTCCTGCTCCTGCTCTGCAACTCTACTCGCCTACTCAACTCTCTTCTACTCAAACCTCTCATTCTACCTACAACTTTCTGGTTTACAGTCCTTTTCAGGACTATACTCACTTCCGAAAGATACTCTTCCTTCCAACCTCCACTTTCTCGCCTTTCCATCTCACTTCTATTTTTTCTATCTACTTTCCTCAGTCCCTCGAGGACTTTACACATGGTGTACCGTAAACCTCTCCCGTGATAGTAATTGTTTATACAACAATAATGTTTTTGTAGAAAGTAATTTTTATTAGGACTTACCAATTATTTAGCGGGATTAGACCTGACCATAAGCCTATTATCTACTGACCCCCCCCCCCCCCCCCTCCCCCATCAGTACGCCCAGGCGCGGATTCAGAATTTTCCAATGGGGGGGGGGGGGGGGGGGGGGGGGGGGAATTTGAAATATGCGCAGACCGTGTTTTTTCAACTCAACATACCAATACTGACAAGGTCATATTAGAAGCAGGATACCGTTACCTACAAGCAGGCACAATTTTGGAAAGGGGGGGGGGGGGGCAGGCTCACGTCACGTCTCTTGTCCCGATATCATCATTCCCCGTTTTTAAGTCATACATTTTTTCATCGCGTGGGGGGGGGGGGGGGCTGAAGCCTCTTGCCCGAAAAAGAAAGTAATTTTCTAGTTCACAATTCGGCTAGTGAGCGAAACGAGCGAGCAAAAATTTGAGCATAATATGTATTTTGTGAAAGTGTTATTTATCACCAAGATAAACGAGAAAAGATATCAACAATTCATATTCGGGCAGCTCGCTGTTCCCCCCCCCCCCAACCATTACGCGCGAAAGCTTTGAACTTTCTTTAATTATTAGAAAAAGAAGACGATTTATTGTACCATTCTCGACTCTTAATCCTTGTCTGAATTCAGTTTTCCCCCTCGCTTTGACCTTTCATTAATTATTAAAGAAAAAGAATGATTTGTTGTATCATTCTCGACTCTTATTTCTTGTCTGAATTTGGTTCCCCCTCTCCCTCTCCGCCGCGAAGCGCGGAAGCTTGGTTGTTTCATTAAATTATTAGAGAAAGAAGAGGATTTGTTGTACCATTCTCGACTTTTAATCCTTGTCTGAATTCTATTCCCCCCCCCCCTTTTGCGCAAAGCGCGTAAGCTTTGACCTTTCATAATTTAATGAAATTATTAGAGAAATAAGACGATTCGTTGTACCATTCTCAACCCATTTTCCTTGTCTGAATTTGGTTCCCCCTCCACCTCCGGCGCGAAGCGCGGAAGCTTTGATGTTTCATCAAATTATTAGAGAAAGAAGAGGATTTGTTGTACCATTCTCGACTATTAATCCTTGTCTGAATTCTATTCCCCCCCCCCCCTCTTGCGCAAAGCGCGTAAGATTTGACCTTTCATTGTTTAATGCAATTAATAGAGAAAGAAGACGATTCGTTGTTTCATTCTCGACTCTGGCTACGACCCTGCTTTAAAGGGAAAATGAAACAATCATAATAATGTTAGTAGAAATGAAAAAGAAGACAAATCCGACCCCGGAGTGGGAGGGAGGGGGGGGGGGGGGGGGGTGACCGGAATGATGGGACACTAAACTAATTATTTTTAATAAATATTTTCTTCAAATGTTTGGGACCGTGTGGCCTATATGAATAGCGAACCTCATTCGTATTATGCATAGCGACCCTCTACTCCTATTATGAATAGCGACCTTCTTCTCCTATTATGAATAGCGACCCTCTTCTATTATGAATATCGACCTTCTCGTGGTATTATGAATAGCGAATCTCATTTCGTATTATGAATAACGACCCTCTTCTCCTATTATGAATAGCGACCCTCTTCTCCTATTATGAATAGCGACCCTCTTCTCCTATTATGAATAGCGATCCTCTTCTCCTATTATGAATAGCGACCCTCTTCTCCTATTATAAATAGCGACCCTCTTCGCCTATTATGAATAGCGACCCTCTTCTTCTATTATGAATAGCGAAACTCATTTCGTATTATGAATAGCGACCCTCTACTCCTATTATGAATAGCGACCCTCTTCTCCTATTATGAATAGCGACCCTCTCGTGGTATTATGAAGAGCGAACCTCATTTCGTATTATGAATAGAGACCCTCTTCTCGTGTTATGAATAGCGACCTTTATGAGTAATGAACCTCATTTTGTATTATGAATAGCGACCCTCTTCTTGTATTATGAATAGCGACCCTGATTTCATATTATGAATAGCGATTCTTATGAGTAACGAACCTTATTTCTTTATGAATAGTGACCCTCTTTTACCATTATGAATAGCGGACCTACAGGTATTAAGTTACACGTTATGTATAGCAGTCCTTATGAATAGAGGTCCTTATGAATAACGGTCCTTATGAATAGCGAATGGACCCCGCTGGATGTTGTTGGTGGAAACACACATAGCTGCATTACTACCCTGGCCGTGTATTACAAGTTGTGCTATTGATTCTCAACATTTCAAACACCACTGTACAAAACTCAACTGATTTCGGCTTTCATCGAAAGGGTGGGGTGCGGTGCGGCGCGGTGTGGTGAGTTCAACGCACCCATTCGATAAAAGGCCCCCCGTTTTTATAATTCTTATAAATGCCTGATCTGCAAGACTACGCAAAAAGTAGTTTCAATTTTTATGATTTCAATTTATAAAACGACATTTCTATTCCTTAAACATTTTAAACGACTGATGTGAAAGACTAGTCGACGCACCCTTTCGAGAAAAGGCCCCCCTCTTTTCTCGAAAGGGTGTGCTAAGACGGTCCTCTGTGTTCAACGCACCCTTTCGAGAAAAGCGGTGGGCCTTTTATCGAATGGGTGCGTTTAGCTCACAACACCGCGCCGCACCGCACCGCACCCTTTCGATGAAAGCCACTGATTTCATTCAAAGGCAGTACTTTAGTGACAATTGATGACACCTAAAGAGGATTAAAATACAATTTGTTCAACTTTCCGATGTTAGAAAGAATAATTTAAAAATTAAAATTGTATGAGTCTACTGTCAAACTTGTCTATCAACCGCATCGGGATAATTATGTGCATTTGTATGTTGCGAGTGTATTGACTATTTATGTATTTAAATGCTGCCTATTTACACGTACTGCAGTGCTAATAGTCAATACGCATTAGTATCAACTATCTATGCTTTGCTGGAGTGGCCTACATCACGATGAAACCATTTAACCGTACATTCTGGTTCGCTGCAACGAATAAGATTTTACGTTGATGGAATTTCACACGTGCATAACTTGTTTTGGACTCCAACTTCCCATACACCAGGCTCAAGAATCAAATCTTCCTCAAAATCCGCAGTCAGAAAGTCTAAATCGTCGCCTACCAAATACTCTTCCCTACTGTACGCCGCCATTTTTGTTGATAGCAGCCGATGTGTATTTCCAACAATGCATTTCGCGAGCCCTATGACACTCAGTTTCGGGAGTGAGATTTACGAGCTGTGCGGTCCGGGTGGGGGATTTAGGGGATTATGATAGGGGGAAAAAAGACTCTCGGTGCAGCGGAGTGCTTCAAAGGGCCCTCTTAGATGGGGAATCCATTTAACTCACATACCCTGGTTTGATGGTAATATGTCCATCTGTTCTAATGATGTGATCATAAGCTATTTTTGCAAACATAATGAGCCCCATGACCTTTGACATCATGACCCGAAAATCTAATCAATTCATTGGCTCAGCAAGATACATACGTCCTGAGCTTGTCGGTAATCTGTCCATTTGTTCTGATGTGATCACAAGCTATTTTTGCATACATAATGAGCCCTGTGACCTTTGACCTTGCGCCCCCAAAATCTAATCAGTTCATTAGCTCTGCAAGATACATACATGACCCAAGTTTGGCAGAAATCCATCAATCGGTTCTTGAGATAACGCTATCACAAGACATACAGGCGTACAGTACATACGGACGGACAACCCGAAAAGATAAAGCCTCACACTACTTTGTAACGGAGGCATTAAAATACCGAACGTAGGCAAATGACCTGAAACATTAAGGGTTCCAACATAGACACGATTTGTAGTAACATTTATGTAAATATGATCAATCAGCGAGGCTAAATGGCATATTTTTTTGTAGTAAAACCTTGTATCAACTGTTGCAATTCCATGCAATGAATAGAGGTAACAAACATATTTGTAGAGTAACAAGGATTTTGAATAACAATACTGAAGTCTCCCATTAGAACGCATGCTTTTTTGTCAACTTCAAACTACTTTCACCCTAAAAAGGCCGGTCTATTTGAGGTCTTAATACGGCCGGGGGGCCTACGAAGGTCCAATTAATGTGAAAATTAACATGGTGGTAGATTGAAGTTTATTGAATAAGATGGTTTAGTAATGAGTGCTTTGAGAAAGCAGTCATTATTACTTTTATATACTGAAAAAAGAGTCAACTTTTGACACCACCTTGGCTTTTCTCTAGTTTTGTGAGTGTATTTTTGAGAGTTAGACTAGCTATGTAGCATTTTCCCCCTAGGCCTAATTCCTCACAAATTTCGAAGCTGTTGAGTGTCATAACATCAATAAATACCTTGTCCTGAAGACCTACAGGATCATCCAAATCAAGCGAACCTTGGATTTTGTCCATGTCTTCTGCTGAGATAGCTGGTTTGTGAGCCACAACTCCCTTTCCTTCTACTTTAAGCATTGCTAAAAAAACACTTAAAAAGTCTTGTCGAATTGGAAAGATCTTCATGCCTATAATTTATGATGTCGACATTGTTAGACTTGAGGAAATGACGCTGAAGTCCGAATCTAATAGTTAACATTGACTTGTCTAGCTAGGCCTATAGCACCAGCGTAAAACTTTTGGAGTAGGCCTAGGCCTAGATCTACATTGTTCAGCTACGAATTCGGAAGTTTGTTTACGCTATCGAGGTCTGTGTTGATAACTTGCAGGTAGCCTAGATCTAAACTCTAGACCTAATCTTCGAATATTTTTATGGAGAATTTCCCATACCCTTTTGGTGTTCTTGCTGTCAGCAGAATTAATCAAGTCTTGCAATTGATCATCATCAAGAAGTTCTTATTCATTTATTTATTTCTAATCTTTTGACAGGGTAGCCCATTTTTACCAACATGTAGTGGTCTTCCATTGGTCCCTGAATAAACATGAACATATTTACATCGTTCATAACGTTTATACAAAACAGTTAAACAAGTAATACTCGTTTGCAAATTAAACATATATCATTAACCTAGTAAACAGTAATGTCAATAGGAAAATATTGATTTAGTCATGTGAATAAGTCATCTTAATATTACAGAACATGCACGTAGTGTATGTTCGGCTGAGCCATTCACAAATTACAATTTTGTTTAAACAATCTCTTAAATAATTATACAGAGGAAGCCGTTCTCAACGAATTATCTAGCTTATTCCATTCAAATATGGAAGAAACAATTGGGCTACACTTATAACAATCAGTGTGAAATCTAGGCACACGTAGACATCCAGTCTATTTGCCTTGTATGATGCTCATGTACATCATTAGGATTGATTAAGCCTACCTGAAGGTAAGAAGGTGCTAAGTTATGAACGCATTTATATATCATCATAACGCGACTTAACTCAAACCGCTTGTCTAGTGTCATCCATTTAAGACTTGTAAGAACAAATCAGCCAACGGTGTGTCATATGTCTTGTTCAATATTATTCTTGCGGCCCTCTTTTGAATTTTTTGCAGCTTAGTTGTATGAGAATGAAATCTGTTGGACCATACAACAGAGCAGTAATCTAATCGTGACAACAGTAGACTGTTATAAAGTAACTTTAAGGATTTTTGAGGCAAAAAAACTCTTTGCTCTATCATGCTTTGCATTGTCTAACACATTAGCACCATCAACTTTTATGCTATTGGGAGAAATAGGTAATGACTTAGGCACAAGGTTTCTCAAACATCTCCACATTTGCTTACTATTGTTATGATTTTGTGAGAGCTGGTTTGCCTTATATTCTCTTTTTCTTTTTCTCATGAGATGAATAACTTTATTCTTTAGATATTTGTAGGTGTCCCAAAGATCATCACTTTTGTTAGCTTTAGCAGCTTTGAGAACTTTATCACGTTTCGTCATAAGCTTAGCAATCTCGTCAGATATCCATGGACATGCCTTTTTTCTTATCTGCTTTTTACATACTGGTATGTGCTTGTTGATTATATTATTGAATAGAGTCAACCACATATGATATCCCAAGCAACATCAACATTATCTTTATCTTTTATGATCTGCCAAGGAGTACTTCTCAATTCACTGTAAAATTTCTCCTCTTCAAGATTTTTAAACCAGCGAAATTCTGCGTATTCAGATTTGTTATGGATCTTTGCACTAAAATGGCGAATCGTATACACCAAATAATGATCTCTTATGCTAGTTTCAAATATTCCCCATTCATTGTAAAGTTCCTTGTCTGATACAAATATTAAATCAATTAAAGTAGAAGAGGTATTTGTAACTCTTGTGGCAGTATCAATAAGTCAGCTAAGTCAGCTAGACTTAGCCAGTACATATTTGTATATAATATTAACTTTTCAGCATTCAGATCAAGTTGGTGTGGCATACAATCACAATTGAAATCACCTAAAATAATACAGCTCATATCTTCCAAGAGAGCAGAGTCCAAATCTCTGTCTAATTCTTCAAAGAAATCAACGTGAGAATTTGGAGGTCTGTAAAACTCTCCAACCAGGATGGGAGACTTATTTGGATAATGCAATTCAAACCAAAGGCATTCTAAAGTAGATGAAATCAAATCATCCCTTCTTTTATAATTGAACCTCTTGGATATATATACAGCCACACCACCACCATGTCTTGTACGGTCTCTACGTAATAATATATAATCATCTATATACAATTCAGAATCATCAATCATGGAGTCGCAAAATGTTTCATTTAAACCAATAACATCAAATGATGCATTTCTCTGAAGTAATCTAAGTTCGTCAATCTTAGCAACTAAGCTATGAATATTCAATGAGCAAATTTTAAGCCCGTTTTTAAACGGAGGAACTGAACCACCTTCTAATTGTTCCTGAAGATTATGATGCAGTATGCCAGTACCAGAGACAGAGTTTAACTGCATGTTGCCACGACGAGATGTAGATGCTCCTGCCACCCCTGTTGAGCTTTTGCCAGTGGAAGCATTGGAAGAGCAGGTGCAGATTTTAGCCTACCTCTCGGTGCAATCATCTCGAAATCCTGCGTTGAAGATCCGACAACTTCGTCATAGGACCTTTGCTGAGTAGGTGTAGGTGGCCCTTGGGGTCGCTCAATGAAGTGGCGTAGATTCGAGGCAAGAACAGCTTGTCCTGTCTTATTGATGTGGACCCCATCTCTGCCAAGGTGCCTGTCACCTATGTTATCGTTGTCAATGAAACCCCCATCTCCTTTCACGGGCAGCTCTTTTCAATCGCCCATTTACCCCATCGACACTGCGCCTCTGATGAACCGATTCCCATCTGCGGTGAATAACACTAGACAAGCAAAAAATCACCGCCTTTTGCTGTATTCACGTCTGCTAAGACTATGATGTCATCGGCGGTGGATGTACTACCATTACCTTTCCACAAGTCATTTGACCCGACATGTAGAACGACGTCTCCCTTCGCCTTTACACCCATAGTAGCCTTCTTAGAGGAGATATCAGCCACCGTTGAAATCTAGGAAGAGTTTCTTCAGCCATTTTTGCCTTGTTTGGAAACTATAAGTAGAATCTAGGCCGGATTTAGTAGTACGATCGACATCATCAGTCGTCTTATTTAAAAATCTAAAAATTAAGTGACCAATTCGCACACACACAATGTATGGTATCCCCGCTTGCTCAAACCAGATTTTAACACGTGAACCAATGGGTATTTCAGCAAGATATGACTATGTTCCCGGTAACTGGAATTTTGCCGGGATTTTACCGATTTACTCTAGAACTATTACATAGGTTTGGCTTTTTTCGTTTATTTATGGGAATGGCTAAAATCACGACTGCGATTTCGACCAATCAGATGGCTGGATTTCTTAAGTGAGGTATATAATAATGTTTATTTTCTTTTATGTTTATTTTAATTTTTTTTATTAATATTTGTTATGACAATATGCAATTTTTTGGGGGGAAATATACTTAAACACTCACATTTGTGAGAATTACATATTTCGATAGACATGTGATATTTTGTCACCTAACACCAGAACCGTAGGTCCGCCCATACCAATTTTGGTATCAAAATGTGCGGGAGACATGAGGAAAAAACCGATGAAATTTCAGCGCCAAAGGTTCAGGGGTTTTGATGCAAAAATGCAAAAATTCGACAGGGGGGGGGGGCGGCATTTTGCACCCCCCCCCCCCCCACCCCCGGGCCTTATTAGGGCTAAAGTGTCAAGCTAACTTGAAATTTAGTAACATCAGTATTTAGTTTTCTCTATATGATAGTGTTACCAATAACTGTTGTCAAGTGTTTTTGTCAAGTGATCGTACGTTGATATGTGATACAGCGAAAGATTTTGTACACTTACCTTTAATCATATAGTCTCATTCGGTAGGAATTAAGATGAACGATTCGACATAAAAATATTCAATATCATAACCATATCATCAAAGAGGCCATCTGCAGAACGAAGAGTTTTAAAGGGGCATCATTCATCTTGCATACGACATTGCCATGCTTTGAGTTAACTCCTTTTACATCAGGGGCCTTCTTGGCTGCCATTAGGACCTTGTATCACATGGTGGTAAGATCGTCGTTAATGAAGCCTCATTTGTAGGCATCTTCCCCCCTTGTGTTTAAACCTGCTATCAAAGTGCTGGTCCCACTTCCTTCTTGACAAAAACCTGACAAAAGGTCTGCTGGGTTTTGGTTTTCCTGGCTTATTTTGGTGTCCATCCTTTGATTGGGTCTGGGGAGTCTTTGGGGTGCACCATGAGGACGGCACGTAGCAACTTTTTTAGCTGATAGCTCAAACCTGTCTGGCATTACTTCTTTCATCAGCACCTCCTCATCCTCCTCTTGGGATTCAGGAAGGCCTGAAATCCTGAGGTTTTCCCTCCTCATACTTTGGTCTAGTTTAAATTGTATTCAGAGAAGATGGGGGTTGACTTCCTCTTTCATGAGACAAGCCTCTCTCATTGCTCATAGCTAACTGTCATTTTTTCCTTCCCTTCCCTTTTATGTCAATAAATTAGCCAATTACATCATCAAAACTGATGAATACACCATTGCTTGCAAACCCGTGCTCCTCCAAACTGTCAAGAGGTTTGCATGCCTTGGTTCCTCCTGTGTAAGATTGTTCAGAAACTTTCCAGGTTGACATTGCGCCCTTTTAGCTTTTTGGCCATTCTTTCCTCAAGCCATGATAAAATTGCAGCTGATTGCAAGTGTTTGATCCATCATGTTGCCCCATTTCGAAATCGAATGAGATACTGGATCATTTTTTAAAGACATGGGACAGACAACCGTGATTTGTTAAATATTTCAGTCGACATCAAATGTTCGAAAAATTTACAAATTACTTACATCTTAAGAACACTTATGAACATGTCTCAAATAAAACTATAGCTTGGGTAGCATTTTCATTACTGGTTATTAATGACATTACAGCTGTTTAGGGTAGAATTCCAATCGCACATTGCCCCATAGTCTCCTGCATGGTGACTGATCTACATGTACACTTCTCGCTAGTCAACGATCATTGTTCATCCGTGTCACCACAAACCATCGACTCCGGTGCCGATCTGAATTCAGTGACGCTCCCGCTATGATCTCCAATGGACAGTCCGTGAACTCCAATGCTCTAACACTTATTGACTGACGTTATATGGCAGCGTTTATTTAATTTCAACTGCTTAGTTGCATGCACATCACTGCTTTGACATCTTCATGCAATACTGGGGTGTGTTGCCTAATCAACCCATGGTAATTTTCTCCTTTTCACTCCCACTCCTCCATGTTTCATGGACTTTTCTCACGTAGGAACAACCTCAGGTAAATTGTGGCTTCCCTCCAGTGGAGCAATCTAAGGTACCGAACTACAACGTACTACTGTGCATCTTCCTCTCACTTTCAGGGCTTGGATTTAAAACATCACAAAACTCTGCTGCCAGGCTTGTAACACGCACACGTTCTTGTGAACACATCACTTCAATACTTCGCAAATTGCGTTGGTTGCCGGTGATGTACCGCATTATGTACGAAATCTTAGTTTTAACTTATAAATGCATTCATGAATTGGCACTAATTTATCTGCAAGAACTAATCCAGGAATACAAACCCTCGTGCAATTTACGGTCATCTTCACAATTAAACCTTGTGTCTACTTCTGTGTCAACTCTTTCTTATGGTAATCGCTCTTTTTGCAAAGCTTCTGCTGAACTTTAGAACAGACTACCTCTCAATGTCAAAAACTGTCAAACTGTTAACCTATTCAAAACTAGTCTTAAGACACATTTATTCAAAATTGCTTTCGATGATTAATTTACTCTGTTCACTTTGATTCCATCAATATTGTAATATGTAGGTTTATTTTCTCTTTTTTGTTTTGTTTAATATGTAATTGTTTATCAGTCTATTTTGTTTGTTATAGTGGTAAGCGCTTTATAAGTACCTGGTAACGTTTTTATTATTATTATTGTCATCGTGTGCAAGAGGCATGTTGCTCTTGCTAATTGCTCACAAAGAAAAGAGCTATCATGACTGAGCTGATGCACTATTATTGTTTTAAATTTTGCCCCCAATTTTAATTTCAAATGCTGCTCACCTTTCTAAAGTAATCCTCTGTGAGGTACATGACTTTCTGTGGGGCTCCTGCACATTTAACCGGGGTATTGGGGAAAGTGAAGATAGCGTTACCACACTTGAAGTTCTGCAGAGCCTTATAAGTCTTGTCTACTGTGTCATAGGAGTAGTTGCAGCATACCATAGGGTCCTCAGCCAGGGCTTCAGTCAGACCTTTCAGCTAGCGCATAAAATAAGTAAGGTTTTCAAATTGACATACACTGTATTTATAGGCTCTAAAATGGAGAAGATATAATGTACCTTTCATTCGTATACAAAATGCCTATAAAGAATGAAATCAGAGTCAAATAGTTTGATAATTCAACATTAATTTTTGTGTATTTACATATCATAAGAAATAGTGCGGTATGGTATGTAATCCCGTAGGATTTTTGTGCCAAAGTTGATTTTTTTTGCTGTTTTGGCTGCAAACGGGTCCCAATTGGCCAAAAATGATGGGGTTCAAATTTTCAGACTCCTCCTTCATATCCTGGGGGGTCCTAGACCGTGAGCCAGGGGGGTCAACCTAGCTGGGAAGGAAACCAATTTTCATGTGCACAGATGTAAAGATCGCATAGCTCCACATAACAAATTGACCGTCTGGCATGTTCTAAGTGGTGGGTGTGGCCAGGGGGACGCCCCCACAAAAAGGCCCTTTTGATGATAAAATAGTATTATGTAAAAACAAATTAAGGAAACCTTAAACCACCAAGAGTTGGGTGTCATATGAAAGAGTTATATTATCTACATTTTGATACCAATTTCAAATTAATTAACATCGCAAGTTTAAGTAAAAAACATGATTTTTGTGATTTTTTTCGAAAATTGAATTCTATCAAAAAACATTATTTTCTATATTTCACAATAGGAGAATTGCATTTTTTCATAACTTTCCAGGAATTTGCTTATGTACAACGACAATATCCTGTGCGAGGGAGAGGTTTATATATCGTTTCAATAAAAAGTTATAGCAATCCAAAGTTATTGATTTGATTTCCACAAAAACAACATTTTTGCCCACATGTGTATTAACTGTATGCATTTACGTGCATTAGTGTATTAAGGACCTGTTTGGTGCGTTTACATCAAGTTTTTGGAATTGGTATTTGGTGTCAAAAGATGGATAATTAAAATAACTTCATTCTGATATCAATTTCTATGAGTGATGTAGTGTGTGAAATATAAATTTTGAGCCAAAAAGGTGCTTTATTGTAGATATTCCTCTGATTTTTGCCAGTATATTGGTATATTAACTGGACAAATGTGATTATACATTTAGTAGTGCAGAAAGTTCAAAAGATTTAGAGCGCTGAGTGCACTTGATAAGTTCTTCTCCTGTACTCTGGGATGTTTCAGGAAATGTGGACATTGGCAGTTGCCTCCCCCTCCCCCCCCCCCCCCCACCCCCGGCCCCCCACTCCGAGAACGGACGGACCCCATGCGTGTTACCAAAATGTCCGGTAAAGGGGTACTTTTCGTGCGACAAAGTCCGGCCCGAGAATTGTAAAAAAAAGGGGTGTATTAACTTTTCACCAGGAGATTTCTTTAAAAAGGGGGTGTTTTTTCTTTTTTTCTCTCATCTCTTTGGACTCCTGAGAAATTATTCCGAATTTAGGGGGGTACATTGAGCATTTTTCACGATTTAGGGGGGTCTCCAAGTCAGGAAAAGCCTGCGAAAAGCCCAGGAAAGGGGGGTTCGGAAATGTTGGCAGTCCTCAGATAGGGGGTACTTTACAAAAGAGGGAACAAGCATATGCGTACCCTAAATAACACTGAGTGGGGGGGGGGGGCAGGTCCCCACCCCGCCCCTTCCAGCCGCTTGTCATAATCTTGCCAATGCCCAAGACAAGTTAGTGCATCGATCAACATGAATATAATATCGCTATATTTGGTTTAATGGTTTATTTTGCCTGACTACTAAGAAAACACGTGTATGCTTGTAAGCAACCAATACTCTGCATTATCCCTATTTTGATTAGATTAGAATGACATAAACTTTTCTCATAAAATAGTTTCGGCTAGGTATGCAAAGTTATTTTTTCTCTGGATTACAAGTAATTCAGTACAAAAATTGAAGGAACATTATGAAACTACTTGATTCGATTGAATCTCAGTTTTTGTCTTTGTGTGTTTCAAATAGGAAGTTCCATAACTACAATTGAGATCAATTTGAAATCTTTTCTGCTTAGCCATGAATAATTTAAAATCGTTACTAACTCCTTGAACTTCTAAGGATCTCACGATTTGATGATTGGAAAATGTCATTAGGTACCAGCTTATAATTTTGACAACACATCACCATCTATATTAGAGTTCTATCCCCGGTAGGGTCACTAAATGTGAATTAGGGACTGCATGATCATTACCATAATCGCGGAAAAAGGGGTTAATTTCAAGCAATGTCCGCGGACAAAATATTCTTCGAAACATAGAAAATAGGGGTGCACAGGTGTCCTGGAAATTGATAAATAGGGGTCAGGAAAAAGGAAAAGAGAAAACCGGGAAAAAAATTTATCAGAGCCGAGTCGCCTGCGGCATCATTATTTTGTACACCGATTCGGGAGAACGCACGCGTTTGCGTCGCTCATTTCGATATCGTTGAGAAAAAAATCCTCCACATATATGCAATATGATATGCATGTACCGAATACGTACCGGTCCGGCCACATGATTTAGCATGGTAATTAGCAACAATGATGTCAATATGCTAGAATGAATCAAGCAGAGCACACATACCGCCCTAACTCATTCAACCGTAAAGGATCTAGAAATCGATGGAACTATAGCCTAAAAGGGGCCCTGGCAGCCCAGTAGGCCCAGGGGCTCCCCTGCATTGCATCGGAGCTACCTGGTGCATGGTGGCCTGGACCGGAGTTGCCCTGCAGTTAATTTGTTAAATTTGATCCAATCGCAAATAATAATTTTAAAAATGAGGTGGCTGAATTTTATGTTTACTTTGAAATAGAACTTTATTATATGGTTTTTCAGCTGTCTTATTAAATTGCAAGACTGTAAGTACATAATTTTTATTTAATTTCTACTGGACTATAGCCTATCATTATCCTTTGCTGCTGCGCTGGTCTACGTGCAAGTGCATAGATGCAAAATTAGTGGGCGGGATTTTCACAAATTGAAAAAAAAAAAAAAAAAAAAAAGTACCATGGTGTTACCAGGGTTTTCAGTACCATGGTTGACATGGTTCTTATGGTGGTTGGTAATTTGGACAAAGATCCATGGTAACCATGGTACCGAGAACCATGGTTACCATAGTTCTTATTTGGACAAAGATCCATGGTAACCATGATAACGAGAACCATGGTTACCATATTCTTATTTGGACAAAGATCCTTAGTAACCATGGTACTGATATCCATGGTTACCATAGTTCTTTGTCAAAATTACCATCCACCATGAACTGATTATTACTTGTGTGTGAACTTGTAATTCAAGGACACGTGTCTTCGACACCTTTATGTTAATGAAAAAAGGTATAAATGTCTTGTCCTTGAAATATGGTAAAAATAGGGGTAAATTTGTGAAAATGTCCTTACAGTTTTAGAAATAGGGGTATTCCGAAGTACGATTTTGTCCTTGTTTTGACGTAAAAAAGGGGGTTAAATGTCACAAAATGTCCTTGAAATTGACCGCAAAAGGGGGTCATTTGCATTTGTGGTAACGGTCATACGCGTCACCCTATCATGCCGGTTGCATAAATCATATGGTCTTTTTGAACATGTTGCTGAAATGACATGATTTTTCAGTGATTTTTTCTCTTTTTAGGAGGTAAATTATACTTTTGTATGCCTTTATTGGAAAATGACAAGTCTCCCAAATTTACAATTAGGCAAACAAATATGCTTATTTAGAAGCCTTCATGTCAGGGCCTGCAGAACGGTAGGGATGAAAAGAATGAATGACCTGCCAGTGTCACAAATGAGGTATCAAAATATACTCTTCTGATCGTAATTAAATACCTAAAACCCCTGAGCTTCCAGGGGCTCCACACCCTGGATCTCACCAAGGGCCATAAGACGGGTTCCTGAATGCTCATCTGACCATAATTAAATGCCTTAAACGCTGAGCTTCATGGGACACAGCCCCCTGGACCCTACTTCAATTAGTGACCTGCCAGTGTCACAAATAAGGTATCTAAATATGCTTATCTGACCGTAATTTAATGCCTATAACCTGTGCAGCTTATGAGGGCTTCGCCCCTTGACCCCGCCGGGGCAAAGACACAGGACCCACGCCAATTTACGCTGCACTCGCTCCGCTCTACCTGATCATTAATACTCCACTTTGAAAAACGTTCCATGGGGCCGGCATGTAACGTGTAAGAGTGGTGCCAGGGTGGTGCAGATTTTTCTTCTGCCCCCCAAAAACGTTTTTGCTCATTACGCCACTGCTCCTGAAAGGTGAGCCCCCTGGAATGTTTGCCACCTCCCCCAATCCCAAACTGCTTCCGGCGCGCCTGGGGGGGGGGGGGGGGTGGGGGATGTCTGTCAGACGTCCCTAAAATACCCGAACCTCAATATTGAGCTAGATCAGCTTGAAAGCGAACCCAAATGGAACCTATATGAAAATATTCGCCACAGGCCAAAGATACACAAACGGCCATTGCCAGATGATTTAAATGGTGGGGAGCGACTGCCAGACGCCCTATTTGATGCTAGATATAGATTGTTGAGAGAAACCTTGCGGGACTATGTGAAAGGCAAATTGTACTTCGGTTTAAACGTCCCTTTCCAGCACTCCTTCCTGATATGAATACGATAACAATTAAGAGCTATATACCCTACAATTTAACTTACCGTAAGCCTTGTGCTACTGTAAAAGTCAATGACGATCTTTTTCGAACTCTACTTATCTTTACCTAGGCCTGTATAGTAATCACTGTTATTGGGTTATTAAAATTCACAAAACAATGTCCAACCAAATGCTTTATGCAACGCCTTTAATAATTGTATTTCTAAAGGCAATATCACAACGCAACACATAATGTTTTCAACATCAAGGAAAAATCCATCTGAGATAAAATAAAGCAATATTAAAACATGTCTAACTCCAGGAAGCTCCGACGCCGGCGTCGGATCTTCCTGGAGTTAGTCCATGTCATGCATTATTTATGTACATTTACGTACCAAATAATTTGCCAGAAATATTGTGCCTACTTGAGTTGAATCGTATATGGTACATAATACGCTTGAAATGATCAGTTGTAGCACATTTACTAGCTTGAACTTGCAGAGTATTACATGCCGATTTAAAAGTTAAGCACAATTAGCACATTGACTTAATTTCTTCTTTCCTTGTTGCTCACATCCCAATTAAAATTCAATAAACAGAAGTAATCAAAGATTGTCTATGACAGTGTCACCGGTGAAACTGTAAGTCGAACATTATTTCAAAGGAAACAAGCTACGACAAGTTTACATTTTATTTTATTCTGATTTTAAAAAAAATAATCTTTGTTTAAAATGACCATATGATTTATGCAACGGGCATGATAGAACACCAATGTAGACGGTGACATGTTACCAAAATTATAAGCTGGTACCTAATGACATTTTCCAATCATCAAATCGTGAGATCCTTAGAAGTTCAAGCAGTTAGTAACGATTTTAAATTATTCATGGCTAAGCAGAAAAGATTTCAAATTGATTTCAATTGTAGTTGTGGAACTTCCTATTTGAAACACACAAAGATTCAATCGAATCAAGTAGTTTCATAATGTTCCTTCAATTTTTGTACTGAATTACTTGTAATCCAGAGAAAAAATAACTTTGCATACCTAGCCGAAACTATTTTATGAGAAGTTTATGTCATTCTAATCTAATCACAATAGGGATAATGCAGAGTATTGGTTGCTTACAAGCATACACGTGTTTTCTTAGAAGTCAGGCAAAATAAACCATTAAACCAAACATGGCAATATTATGTTATATTCATGTTGATCGATGCACTTTTCTTGGTCATGGGCAAGATTATGACAAGCGACTGGAAGGGGGGGGGGGGGTGGGGTGGTGGGGGGGGGGGGGGGAGGGGGGGAGGCAACTGCCACTGTCCACATTTCCTGAAACATCCCAGAGTAGGGGAGAACTTAACAATTGCACTCAGCGCTCTAAATCCTTTGAACTTTCCGCACTACTAAGTGTATAATCACGTTTGTCTAGTTAATATACCGATATACTGGCAAAAAACAGAGGAATATCTACAATAAAGCACATTTTTGGCTCAAAATTTGTATTTCACACACTACATCACTCATGGAAATTGATATCAGAATGAAGGTATTTTAATTATCCATCTTTCGACACCAAATACATGGTGATTAGAGGTTTTAGTTCAAAGTTATCTTTAAAACTTGATGTAAATACACCAAACAGGTCCTTAATACACAATGCACGTAAATGCATACAGTTAATACACATGTGGGCAAAAATTTTGTTTTTTGTGGAAATCAAATCAATAACTTTGGATTGCTATAACTTTTTATTGAAACGATATATAAACCTCTCCCTCGCACAGGATATTGTCGTTGTACATAAGCAAATTCCTGGAAAGTTATGAAAAAATGCAATTCTCCGATTTTGATATAAGGAAAATAATGTTTTTTGATAAAATTCAATTTTTCGAAAAAAATCACAAAAATCATGTTTTTACTTAAATTTGCGATGTTAATTAATCCCAAATTCCTGGAAATTGGTATCAAATGTAGATAATTTAACTCTCTTTCATATGAAACCAAACTCATGGTGGTTCAAGGTTTCCTTAGAATATTATTTACATAATACTATTTTATCATCAAAAGGGCCTTTTTGTGGGGGCGTCCCCCTGGCCACACCCACCACTTAGAACATACCAGACGGTCAATTTGTTATGTGGAGCTATGCGATCTTTACATCTGTGCACATGAAAATTGGTTTCCTTCCCAGCTAGGTTGACCCCCCTGGCTCCCGGTCTAGGACCCCCCAGGAAATGAAGGAGGGGTCTGAAAATTTGAACCCCATCATTTTAGGCCAATTGGGACCCTTTTGAAGCCAAAACAGCAACAACAAGAAAGCAACTTTGGCACAAAAATCCTACGGGAGCTGTTTCAGTGACATACCGTACCACACTAAAAGCTCAGTCTTTTTTCTTTCATATGCACATGATCTACAAATCATGCATAACTTATTTCGGACAGTCTGAAGTGGCACTGTTAGAGGCTCAATCATCCAAACTGATTTTCAAAGGAAGCTGCTCATGGTCACAGAGAGGTCATATTCTCCTCATCATATGACACCATAATCATTATGGAAGAATCAGGCATCACAAAGAAAAGGAAAACTAGATGGTATTTTGACTGCGCGCAGTCAAAAATGATGCCTCCGCCATAGAGCAATTACAAAAATTCAAGTTTGATTATCATCCATCTGTCAGTTTTAATGATAATGCACTCACAAGCTATTTATACGCATACATAATGAGCCCTTTGACCTGATGACCCTAAAATCTAATCAGTTCATTGGCTCTGCAAGATACATGTACATGTCTTGAGTTTGATAGTATTCTGTCTATTGGTTCTCATGTTAATGCGATCACAAGCTATTTGTGCATACATAATGAGCCCTGTGACCTTTGACCTCCTGACCCCAAAATCCAATCAGCTCATTGGCTCTGTAAGATACATACATGACCTGAGTTTGGCAGGAATCCATCAACCGGTTCTTGAGATAACGCGATCACAAGCTGTTTTTGCATATATAATGAGCCCTGTGACCTTTGACCTTCAACCTTGTGACCCCAAAATCTAATCAGTTCATTGGCTCTGTAAGATACATACATGATCTAAGTTTGGAGGGAATCCATCAATTGGTTCTTGAGATAACGCAACCACGAGAACGGGACGTACGGACGGACGGACAGACGGACGTACGTACGGACGGACAACCAGAAAACATTATGCCTCCGGCTACTTTGTAACGGAGGCATAAAAAGGGGAGGGGCACGCTTTCACACTACCCAGCAACAATAATTCTTATCTGCTCATGCAGTACAGGACTCCTACCCATATGTATGCCAACAGTCATTTTCAGAATAAGGTGACAATCAGATTGTGCTATATACCTCCTCCTTTCTTTAAAACCTTCCTTATCCAGAGCTCTTATGGTAGAGCATCATTCCTTTCATTTGGACATTACTGACTCTAGTATAAAAGTGATTTGTAAAGGAGACATCCCCCCAAAGAATAAGTGAAGGTATTCTGAAAACTGAGATATATATTCTTGCCACTTGATGTAAAATATTCCTTATGAAAGTGCGAAAGTGATTATAAATAAAGATATTCTTGCCATGATACAATGCCTTTTAGCACGACATCGGGGCAGCCATTTTCTAGAACATGCGACGTAACAGGCAAAGTTGTACATGTATCATTAGCTTTAGTTGGAAAGACTTTTTAAATTAATAATACCTTTACTATTAAATAAGGGAAATTCGTAGCTGAGGGGGTAACAATTATATTTGGTAAAAAACATATAACATGGGAACAATTGTAACTCTATATTTTTAATACTAGAATATAGCAGTTGACAAATCTATTTCATTGGTGCGAAACCACTTACTTATGCAATTTGTGTTCTGGCAATTGTAGAACAAAAAGGATAATAGCAGATGAATGAAATACTTCATTACCACACAAACCTGGAATAGAAGGTTCCATAAATTTGTATACATTTACTTGATAAACTACTTCGCATAGTACGTCACATTAACAAGAAAATGGTGATGCCCACGTCGTGCTGATAAACTACATTTTCTTGCTTTATGCCTCTTGTATACACTTTGGTAGGGGATCTTGTAGATTAATGGGCAAGAATACAATAAATCTCTCAGAATAATTCAAATTATTTCTTGGGGTGTTACTCAAGCAACTCACAGCGTGAAAGTTCAACTGAAGACCCATAGCAACAACAAGGTACTCATATTCCAGGTTGGTGCCACTCTCGGTAGTTATTAGATTGTTCTCTGGGTCAAAGGTAATAGCTCTATCTTTCTTCCAGTCCACTTTTTTTGGCATTACAGATGCCATGGTGCGCATTGACTGCTCCTTGGTTTTGATCCCTCCACCAACCATTGTCCACATTGCCTGGTAGAAATGATGCTATTTGTAAAGTAAGACAGTATAAGAAAGAGCATTTGGGTGTTACATCAAATGTGCATGGGATATTTCTGTGCAATGGCAAATTGTATCTACTTGTACATTAGAAATCCATTTCTGCTTTCAATATGTAATACCTGACCATTATATGATTCACTGAATTCTACATTTGAAAAATTCTGATCAAGGCTTTAATAGATTTTAACAGAATTTAACAAGATTACGGTAATGCTGTTTCGTTTTTTGAGTTACTGCACTAAGGAGATATTTTCTGCTAGCTTTTCACTATTGTTTTACCTTGAGGCATTTGACCTTTGACCTCTTCCACCTAAAATTACCATCAGTTCATCCTTGCATGCTCATATCATGTCCATGCTCATATGTACTTTATCCAAATTTGATTTGTCAACGGTTCTCAAGTTATCGCAGTAAAGAAAGGCAGGATGGACATATGGACAAAAAATTAAAAAAACATGACTCTGGCACCACCTTTGGTGGCATAAAACCTTGATGTCTTTGATCAGACTTTTAATTTAATCCTTAATTGGCATGAAGCTACGACTCAACAATTACAGAACCAAAGGGGGGAAGGGTAGTGGGGAGAGGGAAGGGGGGTTTCGATAGTTTCTGAATGTTCACTAGGAAGGAGTTCACAAAACCTGAGGTGAACAAAATCAACACATTTCATGACCTAACTTTAAATGAGTCAGAAGCAGGATTGGAAATACATGGGGCAATGTGCGATTTCGCCCCAGTGAGTCTCAAAATTGCCCCCTATAAGGTCCCCCCCCCCCAAAAAAAAAAAAAATGAATAATTTGGTTGTCCTCGATTGCTTTTCTGGAGTAGGGGCAGGCGGGCGGGCAGATTTTTTTTTTTTTTTTTTTTTAAATTTCATTTTTTAGGGGTCTTTTTTTTTTTTTTTTTTTTTTTTATAAAAAATATTTTTCCATAAAAAAAACCCAAAATCATTGGGATGTCAAGCATTTAACAAAGTCAATACAACACTTTGATATGGTAAAAGACTAGTTTCATGTACAATAATATCAAGACCAACTCAGAAAGTATTTTTGGCTTTGAAATACAGCACCTTTTAAATCCCCACTGTACTACGGTACTTATAGCTATATTTGCGCCCTCTATTTAGCAAACAATTGGTGACCATTGGTCCCCCCATGATCCTCTTTATCGTATGTTAACTAAGAGCTGATTTGATGAGATAACCACCTGTCCAGTGACTTTGCAGGGTGGTCTGTAAACTAGTACAGATGGACTTTAAAATGATTTAAAGAATGCTCAGAACCTGATTTGAATATAGAAAAATAAAAATGGCAAGTTTAATAAATACAGAATTGCGTACTGAAAAGACCAAACTGGCAACGGGACAGATTTTGATCCTTGCAAAATGCATAAAATGGTATGTTTGGCGTTTAAGATTGCTCCCCTCCCGTAATTAACAGTGTTTAAACCGCACCTTTTTGCCACCAAATCAGTAATCGGTGTGTTGACTCACCATTCGGAAACTAGAACAACACTCAAATTTGTCTGTCATCTTGGTTTGAAAGTAATCTTTCTGATAGATCTCAATATGTAGTTTATAATAATAATTCCTCCAATTTTTCTTCTATTACACGGCGTACCACAAGGTTCTAATATCCTAGGTCCTCTACTGTTTTTTAAATTTACATCAATGCTCTTACACATTCAGCTGCATCTCGCAGTTAAATGAAAGGCCTTCCCGCGTGGGTTTTTTAACACGGACCTGGCTTGCTGCCGACAGAGTCAGCAACAACCAACAAAAAAAAAAAAAAAAAAAAAAAAAAATTAAGGGCGAAAAAGAGGGGTGCGGTTAATACAAGAGGGCGGTTTATACACTGTTAATTACGGTATATACGAGCGGGCGGTCGAGGACAACCAAATGATTTTGTTGGGGGGCCTAATCCTGAAAACCGCCTCTGTATGTTGCTACTGATTCTGATCGCTCTACCTTGCACCCATAACCGCCCGGCCTGAGCCCTCACAGAAACGAGCTTGCAATTCAAAGACGCATCGCGCTGCTAGCTCTCAAGCTCACGCACAATCTGAGTACTAGAAATAATAGACAGTAATGCATGCATGGCCATGCGCGTGCTGATATGATGAACACCACACCATGACATCAATTTCTGTCTAATAAATGAAACTAGCTTTGCCTTTAGATATAAGAGTATATATGGGAAGAAAAAAATCCCGGCCATGATGTTGCATGTTTTGTTATAACATATGCAGTGGCAGTTGCGTACGCAGGATTTTTTCAAGAGGGGGATTTGACATTTTGAAATCGGGCCAAAAATTTCGCAACGACTCAGCCAGCCCCTGAATAAGCAGGGGTTGGGGGGGGGGGGGGGGGTTTAAGAGGACATTTTTTTAAATTTCGCAATAACTTATCCAGCCGCTGAAAAAGCGGGGGGGGGGGGTAAGAGGACATTTTTTTTTTGGGGGGGGGGGGGGTCCAGAAATTTGAAAATTTGACTGATCGATATTCCGTTTCGTTGGGGGGGGGGGGGGGTAAGGTCATCTTTTTAAGGTCATCCATTAGGATTTAAAAAAAAAAAAAAAAAAATTGACACTCAAAAGGGGGGGGGGGGGGGGGTGAGGGTTTAACCCCAACCCCCTTCCCCCCCCCCCCCCCCTGCGTACCGCCTGTGCAGCGGGACAACAGTTAAAATAATTCACCAACATTTAATGGTTTTAAGTTATAAATAACAACATTTCAAACAAAGTTACTTTTTTTTTAATGGGACTGCATTGTCCATGATAACAATTCATCAATTTGGTCACTAGCAGTATGACCAAAGAAAAACACAACTTAATGTTACAGCTTAAAACTTGAACCTTCAACTCACTCACCTCAGCAGGTTCAACCACTGCAACATGACCTTGTCCAAACTTTCGGGATAAAAAGCTTGCAGCTGCCAGCCCTCCAGTTCCTCCTCCAACTATCACAAATTTGTAGCTCTGCTTGGCCACTGGACCTGGCCCAGGGGACTTGCTTGTCTGAGGAGCAGGCTTGGCTGCAGTACTGTACCATATCTGTACCATACACAGGCAACAATAGTATGATATGACAAGAAAAATGTGACTGCGTCTCGTATTTGCCTCCGCCCCAAATTCAGTGGTACTCTTATGGTTAAGGGTAAAGACCAGTTCTGGTCATGCGATTGCATTAATTGTGAAAGAAGTATTGGTGTGTACTGCAAGATTCTGGAATCATCAAAATGATAAGAAATTGGCCCAGTTTTGGTAAAGTTACAAGCACTGTACATAGAAAGACGAATATAGGACTACGCAACACGTGCGCGATTTTTATCCGGTCCGGATAGATATAATAACTTGCCAAATATATCAATTAGTAGGTGGTTTCTTGGCAAAATTTGGATCATCACGTATTAATCAAAAACATGTTCTTTCACATAATTGGTAATAATTAGAGCTTCCATTTCATTTTTTGAGAGGGGGGCGTTTCCAAAACTGCAAATTCAGAAATAGACTTCCATGACCTTTGACCTATTTACCAACAATCTAATCAGATTGTCTTCCAATGATGATACATAATTTCACCAAGTTTTAGGCTAATACCTCTTATGGTTTTTGAGATATCCCAATAGCATACATGCCAACATTTGAAAATCAGAAATCTGTACAAATTATGCTATTTTCAAAAAAAAGAGGAACAATCCTAACTCTCCTATTCAATACTACAGACAAATTTGTACAGGAAGAGGAACACCTGCACTAAAATGATAATTATCTTCTCCCAAAAAGAGGAATGTTCCTCTTTAATCTGAACAGTTGGCATGTATGCAATAGCAAGGCAAAAACCGGTACTTTCATAAATAGACCTCCGTGACCTGTAACCTATATAAATTATGTATCCAACATTTTATCAGATCATCTTTCTATAGGCCTGTTTCATCAGCCCAAGTTGGCCAAATAACCCACTATTTCTGATCCGGGAAATTAGCCAAATCACGAAATAACGGGCTATTTGCTCGGGAAATCTTCCCAAGATATCTTGGGCTAGTTTGCCAAATAGCCAGCTATTTGTGGTCCGGCTTCACCAGCCCGAAGACTCAGGAAGACTTATCGATCAAGGTATGCATGACGATATCCTACCGTTTCCGGCACTAGTTTTTCTATGCACGAACGCTTCACAAGCCATCAGCTGTTAGCTAGAAAATCTTTGTGTATACACTGCTGTTACTAGTACTTGTTTACAATTGCTGCGTGCAGACTTTGAATTAATCATAGTAAATTATTCATCGTTTTATCAAAGATATACAAGTTATTTCAGAACAACTGTAGAATACCCCACCAAGCGAAAAAGAGCAAGTAGTAGAAGCATACAAATAACCACGTCAACGTTCTCTGGTTGCAATGCATTGGCAAATTCATGAACTGGTCACAAATATTAACGGAGGAGACTGCAATAAATGGTACCATGGCGAGCTGGCGACCAACGGACATACGTTTTGGTGGGGTATTTTTGGTTATTCTGGATTCTGTCCGATTATTTTAAAGGTACTGTACGTCCCATTTGCAGGCCAAAAAAATGAAAAGGTTAAACGCCAACGGCATTTGAAAGACAATACTAATTTAGAACTTTTAGTTGGGAAATAACGGCCATTAAATGTCGAATCGACTTAAGTGATTGCAATCAGCTAGGTTAAAGTCTGATTTTCAGACCCTTTTACCGAATGGTCGTACATTTTGTGCTGAACAAAGATTCAATCAGTTAAATTTTTGCCATTTCAAGTAGTGGGTTATTAATGTAGACAAATGCTCATTTATCTGTTACAGCTCATTTATGTACTGTATGTTATTACCAAAGAAAAAGAGATGTCAGTCAGTCACTCAATAGTAACTGACAGTGAAGTCTAGAAGGTAAACAAGTTTCCTTGCATAATTTGAATACTAGGACACTGCTAATGTTTAAATTTCACAGATAGGAAATACTTGACATATTCATAATTCCTACAAAGTTCTACAGAATTTGATGTTGGCTGCAAAAGGGACATAGTATCTTTAAGTTGTACATGTTTGAATTGGGTAGTATTATGTCTCACTGGACCCTGGAGCAGGTCAGTATTTTAATAAACTAATTTGTTAGCTTGAAGGGTCCATCTCGCACTAAGCATGCGCGAACACTGAGCAAATTTCTTGAGGTCCGAGCTGATGAAGACGTGATTTGTAACTTTGGGCTAATTTCCCAGATCACAAAATAGCGGGCTATTTGGCCAACTCAGGCTGATGAAGACAGACCTATGAGGACACATGCCGTCACCAAGTTTGAGCCTCATTTCTCTTGTGGTTTTTGAGATAGCGCGATAATAACAAGGCTAATAGTCAGAATTTCATAAGTTGAATCATAAGACCTTAATCGACCCACTAACCCAAAATCTAATCAGATTGTCGCTTTCCTCGTAGATGAAGGCACCAGCAAACGCAACAGTACTTGTTGCTTATTACAGTTATTGGTGAAAAAGTTGCAGTGACAAAATCTCATAGACCAGTACAGAAATTTTCTCCCGCGGAACCATTCCTTAAAATACATGCTGAAGGTATCGCTAATTTTGTTATCCTCAATTTCAATTTGAAGAGTGAACATTTGCTGTACAGCGCAAGTTCCGAAATCTGTTACCATGCATCCTCTCTCATGAACTATTTTGAGTTTTTATATTTCAAACAACTTATTTTAAAAATCCCAGCCTTTTGAACAATCTGCCGTCATAACGAATGACAAGTGGCATTTTTTCAGCCCGAGGTGTGCAGCACCCTTAAAGTTTTTACATTTTAAAGGATTTCATTACTCAAATTATAATATAGATATCTTGATTTTCTGGGACAGGATAAGATTTTGTTACATCTGTAGTGACCAAATGTCACGATTTTTAACTTTTGCATTAATAACGTTTTATGCATCTATTTGTACGTGTTTAGAGTCGCTGTCTGGCTATGCAGACATGTCCTAACCGGTTCTGTCTGGTTCGTTAGTATATTCCATTGTTATGTACATTTTTCATTGTTACATACAGCGCATATACCGTGCATATTAATTTTGTGCGCGTGTTTCAACTAATCATGCTACACTTGGATTGGGGCTTTGCTTTGATTTTTCGATGTGGAAATCAAAGGTATTATTTTCATCGGTACACTGCAGGTCGTTACTGTGTTTTCGTTTATCGTACAGGTCGAAATGTTGTGGTATTAAGATGACATTGTGATACATTTGAAGGGTTTTGAAATTATGAACAGTTCTTTAGGGAGGTAGTTAGTAGTAGTACTTACTAGTTGTGTTCTGTTTACATGTATGCATAAATGTAGTGTTACCACCTTCAATCAGATTGGCTCATTTAAATAGTTTTTCTTTTAGGCAAATTTCAAATATCTGATATATTTTTTTCAATATTTTACTCCTTTCTCTTGGCAGGGGTTAGTGGTAGTGGTTCTGACTCTCGTATTTCAATCATAAGGTCGTGAGTTCCTTCAGCAAGAAATTCATCCACATTGTGCTGCACTCCACCCAGGTGCTCTGCTAAAGCCATGCAGGATAATTATGCTGCATTATTGTAGAATGCTTTAGAGACTTCCGATAAAGTAAGTGTTAGGAGCTATAAAGGCACATATCATTATTATTATAATTCTGTTTAGGATAGCAGTCACCAACTTCTTTTGTTTTGTATTTCCAATCCACCATTGTGTCAACTCTTCAAGTATGTCCTTTCAACACCTTATAATATATCGCTCACACAGAGCGCGATATTTATAAATTTGGTTATATTAGTGATAGATATTGGGTAGTATGGTGTGGACACAACATTATTATAATTTTTGTGGTTCGTTTTTGTTGATGTCATTTCACTTTTCTTTTTCTCTGTGTCTGGTTACCAATCTAAGCGATCTGGTTTGTGTATCCGAAACCCATGTCGAGTGGCATAGTGTTCTCTTTGATCAGTTGGATTTTGTGCACTTCTCTTATTCTGTCAGGCTGTTGCCTTTTGCAGGTTATGCGGAGGATGTAGCAATCTGGCATTCTCACATCGTACAAGCTTGGTTCAGATCTACTGCCCTTGATGACCCCTGGCTGCCATTAAAGGATTCAATTTACATTGTCTTGAATCCTTACATCCTGTATCGGCTCCGGATGGAGAAGGGTCATGATCGACCGATCAAAATACCTTTCCTGTTCATCCTGTCGAAACTGAAGACGTCTGCGAGTTGTGTCTTTTTCAGGATTAGCAGATATCACAAGTAAGATTGATTGGATTTTTCTACCTAGCAGTTAGTCAGCTGATCACTTTCTTTACTGTTTTGTTACTATTTGATTGGGGGTATCTAGGGCTTGAGGTGATGTGTTGGAAATTCCAGTCTTTAAAGAATGCTTTTAAGGCACTCTTTCCAGGTCTCCCAAGCCTCCCCCTTCTCCTCTTCCTCGCCTCTCTCTCTCTGATGTGTGTGCACCCTATGCTGGCGACCCAGTTTTTGGCTCCTCTATTTGTTTGCATTGTCTTTTGTGATTTGTGAGTTTGTGAGTGCCTCAATTAGACTAGTATGATGTTTGGATACCACAGGACAGTTGTTGATTGATTTTGGAATCTCAGCCATTCAGAAGTCTTGGTATCAACTTTTTCTGATTGTGGACTCATTTCACTTGTACTTGCCTGCTTGTCCCATATGTACCTCAACGTGTCATGTTCTAGAGTTGAAGTGACTTGAATTATGTGCCTTTCATGAGCAATCAAGCAGAACAACAATGGGATGTTCAGGCAGTGGTCTATTGTCTATTGTGTAACTTCTATTCAGTACCAATGACAATAGCTCTACCCAAGGACTATCCCCTCATATCCAATATAGCACTGGTGAACTGAAGTCATATGGAAAGGTATGAATTCACATCAGTGCAAACTTCCATCTTCTACTTATGGACAAATGGAGGCCTTCGGAATACAGAAGAGGCGCAACGGACATAGGGGCTGCCGAGGTGGTAAGAAGATTCTTCCGAGTGAGAAAAAAAAACTAGGAAGTGTACTTCTCATTCTGCTGCACATGTCCTGTTTACTCTTGGACTGATGAACTGTCAATCAGCATGTAATAAATCTGATTTGATTAAGGATCATCCGATTGATCATGATGTAGATGTTTTAGCATTGACTGAAACCGGGTTAAAGTGTAGTGAGCATTAGAACGCGGCCAGAGTAACTCCGTCTGTATACAGACTGTACATGTCCCTCGAAAGTATCGCAGGGGTAGTGGTGTAGGTCTCTTGTCAAGTCAAGCTTGTGCTTTAAAGCTCTTAGTACCAAGTATGTATGGAAACTGAACTGTCCCACTTTAGTGTGAAGTACAATGTAATTCTGGTTTATTGTCCATGACCATCATGCAGTAACAGTTCTACGTTCACTGAGTTCATCCAAGAGTTTTCAACTATGCTGGATAGGCATTCCTTGTTCACGGGGAAACTGTTTTTTTCTTGGAGACTGAAAGGTGCACTGGGATAATCTAGTGACACCAGAACTTTGCAGAGACTACTCCTTGATCATAATCTGCAGCAAAAAGTGGACGAAACTACTCATGAATCAGGTCACATTCTAGATCTAGTCATCACCCGCATTGATGCCGAGAACATTATTTCAGTTCTTGTCCAGGACTCTATATCAGATCACAGCTCGGTCCACTGTCTCCTTCAGCTAGAGAAACCTAAGCCTGTGAAGAAGAAGATCACCTACCATAAGATGAAGTATATCAATCCAGCTCAGTTTAGACTGAATATTGAAGATTAAATTCTACTTTCAAACTCCTGTGGTGCTGTTGATGACTTAGTTCACCAGTATAATGTAATGCTGAGGGAATTGCTGGATAAACATGCTCCGTTGGAAACATGTGTTATTGTGGAACAGCCGGCATTCCCTTGGTACAATGACGATGGAGGTGGACCAAGGCTTTAGTTCTTCTTCTTATCGAGTCACTACACAAATCCCGTCCAGGGGTCCACACAGGCTTTGGCACGGCAATTCACGGCTTCCAGGTCATCTTGGGTGCATGGCTCTGGCAGGAGTGGGCAGACTAGCAGGTGTTCCATTGTCTGCTCCTGGCCGCATTCACATGCCGTTTGTTCGTCTCCTAGACCCCACCTCTGCATTAGGTCTCTGCATCGACCGTAGCCAGTTCTTAGGCGGTTGAGGCTAAGCCAGGTAGGCCAAGTCTCACTGGGGCCAGTTGCGAGGGATTCCTTCGGGCTGAGGGAGAGTTTATGTGGAGTGGTCTGAAGGTGGTTAGACCACAAAGTCATCCTTTGGTTGTGAGGGCTAGTATTAAGAGGCTCTACAGAGTGCAGAAAGCTGTGTCTGGATTTGAGCCGCTTGCCCACTGGCTGTTGTTCGAAGAGTGGGTGGAGTGGATTGTTTTCTTGTTTGTCCTTTTCTTTCTGGGACAAGACCAACCTTCTGACGTGTGGAGGGGCAATACCGCAGAGCAGGTAGATGTCTTCTACTTTAGTTGGCCTAAGGCATCCAGTGATCGCTCTGCAAGATGAATTTAGAGCTGGGTCAATCTTGGGTGCATACTCCATACTGGTGATGCATACTCCGCAGCAGAGAAGCAAAGAGCGAGGGCTGTCGTCCGGATTGTTCTGGCATCAGTCCCCCAGTTGGTGTTGGCTAGCTTCTTGAGGATGCTGTTGCGGGCTCCAACTTTTGCCTTTGTGTTGGCAATGTGGTTCTTGTAGGTAAGGGAGCGATCGAGTGTGACGCCTAAGTAGACTGGGTTGGAAGTGTGCTTCAGCCTTTTCCCATACCAGCTGATCCTTAGTTGATGGTTGGCATCCCTGTTCTTGAGGTGGAATGCGCTTATCTGAGTTTTATCAGGGTTAGCTCTCAGGTGGTTGGTCGCATAGTATGGGATGAGACCGGCCAGGGCATCACTGAGGGACTCCTCCAACTTCACAAAAGACTGGTTCTGGGTGGCGATGCAGAGATCATCGGCGTAGAGGAAGCTCCTGGTGTTTGGATGGATCGGTTGGTCATTCGTGTACACGTTAAAGAGTAACGGTGCGAGCACACTTCCTTATGGTAGGCCATTTTTCTGTCTGCGCCATCTGCTGCGATTCCCATTGAGAACCACAAAATATCGCTGATTGGCTTTAGTTGATAAGGAAATCTTCAGAAAGCAGAGAAATCAAGTCAAGGAATTGTTTACTGATGCTAGAGCAGACTACTACAATGAACTCATAGTTGATTGTGGAAATGACCAAGAGGCTCTCTACGCCATTATCAACAAGCTCCTGCACCGAAGGACTGAATCAACTATGGCACATCATTCCTCACCTGATGATCTAGCCTATAAATTCTCAATGTATTTCATTGGTAAGATTTAGTCTATTAGATGCAACTTGCAGTCAGATATGTCTTTATTAATGGAGTAAAGTTAGACAACGATGTAACCTCCTCATGCAGTGAGGACTACACTCGCACCCACAAGTCCGCTAGAGGTACATGGAGTCGTTTGAAGGACCACTGCTGAGTCATGCTTCCTGGATCCGATTCCTACCTCAATTGTAATGGAAAATGATGACTTGATGGCCATGCTTATCTCAAAGATAGTCAATGCTTCTCTACAAGGAAGGGAAGTTTCCGAAAGAACTGAAATCTGCTCATGATACTCCTGTACTGAAGAAGTCATCCCTAGATCGTGATGAGATGAGCAGTTATCAGCCTATATCTAACCTGCCTTTCCTCGCCAAAGTCCTTGAGAAAGTAGTCGCCAAAAGACTGACATCACACCTTCAGGACTATGACCTTCCTGCCATGTAGTCTGCGTACAAGAAGCTTCACAGCGTAGAGAATGCTCTTCTGAAAATATCTAATGACATGAGGGCAGCCGACAACAAGAAAGCAGTTATGGTAATTCTTATGGACTTATCTGCTGCATTTGATACAATTTATCACAAAGTCCTTCTCCAGAGGCTGCAACAGGACTCAAAGGTCGATGACACTGCCCTGAAATAATTCAGGTCATATCTTCACTGCAGACGACAGGCTGTGAACATCAATAGAACTGTGTCGGATGAAGCTTGACCTACAGCGTTCCACAGAGTTCCGTCCTCGGATCGATACTAATCACGTTGTACACTTCCCCTCTTGGGAACTTAGCCCGCCAACATGGTCTACAAGTCTACTTCTACGCAGATGACACTCAGCTGTATGTGACATTTGATCCAAGAGTGGCAACTGATGAAAAGGCCATAGCTGCAAGGATGACCTCGTGCCTTGTCGATATCCGTCAATGGATGGTGAAGAATTTTCATGAAACTAATGATGACAAGACTAAATACCTTATCATTTCTTCACCAAACATGAGGAACAAGATCAGCTCCATGGACCTCCAAGTTGGCAATGTGTCTGTTTATCCATCGGTAAGCACCCGTAACCTTGGGGTCTACTTCGATCAGTCCATGAAAACGGACAGGCATATTTCACAGGTAGGTCAGACTGCTTACTTCCAGCTTTGTAACATTGCAGCAATTAGACCATTGCTTACGAGGATGGTAGCAGAAAGCTTATCCATTCACTTATTTCCTCTAGACTTGATTAATGTAACAGTCTTTCCTTCTGCAACCTTGAACAGACTTCAAGCTGTACAGAATGCAGCAGCAAGTTTGCTTACTGGGCTGAGGAAGCATGATCACATCTCTCTTGTCCTGCCTCAGCTACATTGGCTTCCTGTCAAGAGCAGAATTGAATTCAAGGTCCTTCTGCTAACATTTAAGGCAATTCATGGTCAGACCCCAGGATATGTGTCATTTTTAACCACTTGACTGCTAACCACGTACATGTTAAGTTCTCGCTCTCACATGCCTGTGCGTACCACGTACATGTACATGCTTAGGGCATTGCACTCTCAAGACCGTAGCACTGCATTATGTCAAGCCCTACTGTGTAATTAGCACTGCAATGATGTTACACAGGTCTTGAACAGTAGATGGCGCTCTTCCAAAAAAAATCCGGCTTTTTTGTGTGTACAGTGTTTGTCAGGTTTTTGTACAGTACAAAAATGCTGTAGCACGGGGGGTACGAACGCGTTAAGTCAAGTGGTTATTTGAGTGGCATCATCTTCGCCTGGACATCTCTAATCTGGCCTTACACTCCAGATGTCCATTACTCATCTGAAGGGATATGGAGACCGGGCATTTTCCTCTATTGCTCATCGCCTGTGGAATTTCCTCTCATCATCAATTTGCGAAATTGACAACCTGGACAACTTCAAAGCTTCACTAAAATCTCACATCTTCCTTTAGACATTTAAATTTAAATGCTAACCTTATTGGAGGAGCTCGCGCCTTATACAGATATATGGCACCATATAAATGCAGAGCTACCAAGTGTCACGCATTAGGCGTGACGTCACATTTGGAGGGTCTGAAAACGGCTCTCACGCAGGGCGCGCTCGCTAGATTAAAAAAAAAACGCCATACCTATACGTGTGTCATACCCTCACACGGGCGCTTGCGTGCCGAAAAAATGAAAATGTCTGTGAATCATCCTTATCATACCTTTCTCACATGGTGCAACCGCAAGCCTACTGTATATTTCTGCTGTATCGTTGTCCATTGTCGCAGATGACTCTTTCCGGAATGCCATGTTCTGTAAATATCTCCTTCCGGTGGAGAATAATGATTTTGCTTGTGGCTTGTCCACGGTCACCTGACAATAGGATACTTAGATACATTTACTATTTAGGAGATACTCAGTGGCTATGACCTGCCAGGGCCTGTCTGGTACATTATGAGGCATGAGCGGTTCTGGTGCTTGGGAGCACATCTTCACCAAAATCTTGAGATCTTTGTTTATCATGTGCAAGAATATACAGCTCTTGGCTCTCAATCAACATCTGACTACCGTTTTGTGTGCCTCATGTTTCTTCTTGAGGTATTCATTCTTGATGTCTTTCGGGATGATTACTCTGGTCCCCTTGAGGAGGATACAATCTGCAAGACTCAGTTCACCCCTAAATGGCCAGTACTTTTGTAGGGCCCTGTTGACTTGTTTCCTTTCACTAGGCCATCCCTGCAAGATCGTCGTAGCCTGGTGTCTTTCCTGCAGTTTCTCATTGGAGAACATGACAAGGTGTACTTTGATAGGGGCTTCTATGGGCCTACCATGGTGTGGATTAAACATTGACATGGCATCTGAGAGAAGCATCTCTGGTCCTGGCTTGTTGGAAATCGTCAAGTTGTTTCCTTGAAGCCTTAATAGCATTTTCTGCAACCTGGGTGGCGCCGCTCCAAGATTCTTTAAGTGTTTCATCTTCAACGGCTTATGATCTGACAGAACAACAAATGGCCTGCCGTATTTATAGAGCTTTTCACAGGAAAACACAACACAACAAGCATCTCTGTCTGCATAGCGTTGTTCTACATCTGTCAAAGATTTGGAAGCAAATGCTATTGGATGACCATACTGCGATGTGGCTGCTCCTAACCCTCGTCCAGAAGCATCGACCTCTAGCACCACTTCTCTTTTGGGATAAAAAAATGCCAAGGTGACATCTTTGCAGATCATCTTGATCTTCTCAAAAACAGATTGATGGAAGGCTTAACATGCATACTCTGCGTCCTTCTTCATCAGATCCCTCAAGGGTACAGTGACGTTTGCAAGCTTTAACACAAACTGTGACATATCTCCTAGGTGGGTGAACCACTGGAAGTACATCTGAAAGTATCACAATGGGATATTCCCTTTGAAGTTTGAAGTTTGAAATACCCTGAAGTTATCAGGGTACATTTCCCTGAGGTGGTCCTTGTTCTTGATCTGAATGTAGTGCTCAATCACACATTTCAACGTGACTAGTTGAAGCTCCTCAGAGGATGGTAACCTTAAAGTCGTAGGGCCGTTCACATCAACCACATAGAAGGTGGCCTGTGTATGTGCACCACCTTACTCACAGTCGAGGGTGTGGATACCTATGTTTTCACAAAAAAATACGACTTTATGACTTTTGACATGCATTTCAGTTCACTTAGTAGCGGAAAACCTTCCTCATTGTCCTTATCTGGGTACATCTGTCGGAGCATGTGCAAGGGTAGCACATTTCCCTCAGCCCCTGTATCAACCTTGACATTAGTGTTGCTGGTCTTTTAGGTCCCAACCATAAAACAAGGTCAGCAAAGGCTTCGTTCCTGCCAATGCTGTTGATAGTGATGCACTCATCAATCCACTCATATGGCTCCTGCTCGAACTTCTGAAGTTGAAATCTGCTAAGTCTGAAATTGGACTTTGGCTCAAAATGGTTTGTGAAGGCGTCTAATAGAGCCTTGGGATCCTTGATCTCTTCTACGCAATACTTATATATTCGTATTCCCTCTTGTCCTAACCACAAGAGTATGTATGTAACCTTTTCGCTAAAGGGACCAGAACATATCAGGAGGGTCCCTAGAAGACAATTCCATACATAGGGGTGATATTCCTGACATTGCCCCATTTTGTCTAATGAAAACAACAAAATCCACCAGACCAGGTCATTTAGGCTTGTATCAGTAGGCGGACTTATTTCAAGGTAACAAAATAAGAGTATGATGCATTCGGTACCATCATTTAATTTCATTGGAAAGTCCTACCACATTTACATCAAGGAGTAAGGTTAACATGCCTTATCCTACTCAAGATGACATTATGGAGTAAGGTTTGTATAACTGATCCTGAATTAAACTAACATTAAGGAGTAAGGCAATATACCTTGTTATCCTCTTTACACTTTTGAGAAATAAACTTACCGTATTTGCCGGCGTAAAGGCCGCTGTATTTTCAATACCAAAAAGTATGTGCGGCTGGATAAAGGATTTATCCAAGAGCATAAGAATGTGTTTAGGGACATAGTGTCTCAACTTACACAGCAGTCCAATCTTCCTCTGTATACACTTATTAATGTTCTGAATTTGCTCCTTCCACATCAAGGTTTCATCAATTTGAATTCCTACGAAAGATGCTACACTGACTCTATCTATCACTGTATCACTTTTAAAATGCCCCTAATTTCACATGATTGCCTTTGTCCCTTAATGAGCATATAATTTGTTTTCTTTAAGTTTGTTGTCAACTTGTTAACAAAACACCATTTTTGGACTTCCACAAATTTGTTAATTACTTCATTCATATCTATATCTTATATGTCTTCTATCAAAAGTATGAAAAGGTTTGAATCATCAGCAAATAATCTAAATTCAAAATATTTAGTAGAAGATGGTAAATCATTAATATATAGTAAAAACAAAGTGTACCCGAGGACTGAAGCTTGAGGGACACAATATGTTATCCTTCTCCTACTTGATATTATTTCCTTGTAGCATAAGACTTGCCATCGATTTGAAAGGTAACTTTGAAACCATTGTAATACTATGCCTCGTATTCCATAATTTGTTATCTTTCCTAAAAGGATTTCATGATCAATAGTACTTGTAGAGCCCATTACAATGCATCTTAAAGAAAACTTAAAGAAAAAATGTGTAGAATGTTGGAAACAGATATTAATTCTCCTTCTTATCAAATTTACCTTTGTCTTTAAAGAAGAAGTTGAATTCAGAGTCCTGATATGCCTTCCAATCACAGAAACAGAAGTGAGGATACCTTTCATGCACAAAGCCATCTTATCACAGTGAGTCTTCTTCGGCAGCACTTATCTAATAATCTTAGATAGCAAGGAGAGAAATTGAATTTAAAATACATAGTAAGATGTTGATACAGTGCGTATAAAACTAATGCCCTGTCTAATGATACCATTTTCAAAATCATGCTGCCAAGTATTGTCAAAATTCCTGTGTACCAAGTTTGGGCTGAAGCAATGAATGTGGGTCAAAAGCCACAAATGTGTGTGTTATCTCATTCCAAACAATTGCTCTTTTATTTACATTGACTATTAGGCAGATGAAGAAAAAAAGTTTTCAGTATTCAGACCAAATGCATTCTTGTACTCTCATGTTGCCTAAAAGATAGGGTTTGTCAGTCAAGATACAGGAATATTTACATGTTCATGAATATAACCTTATCACATAGACTGTATCTAATGTTACTTTAATGAAGTGAATATACTATGTGCTAGATAGATAGAGAAACAAACTTCCCAATATAGGAAAAGATATCTCACTAGAAAGAGAATAAATACTTTATCTCATTAATCATTACTCTATACACTTCTCTTTAATAAATGTATAGATTGTACACAGTCATGTCAATGCAGCTGTAAGCAAAGTTTGACACTAGACTTAAATTTGAATTTCTAAACTAGAAATTTAATTCGTCATGGGGACGAATTAGGTGGTCTGTCTTTATTTTTTGTGATCATTGAAAATTCAAAAAGAAAAAAAATTGAAGAAAAAAAAATTGTTGGAGACGCCTGGACTCGAACCAGGGTTCTCGAGGTCCGAAGTCAAGTGCATTACCGATATACCAAAACGTATCCCATAGCGATAACACGTAAACGTAAAATGGCATTCTCAAATCCCACATTGTAAGTGAAATATGAGGATGATCCCGGCATCTGATCGAAAAATAAAGGGCACACTTGTGATAGCTTATTGTCTCAGCTACAACATACTCAAAGCTCAGCGTAAACAAAGATAAAACGACAGAGATATTGCTCGCGAAAGACGAGAATGTAGAATCCAGTTTTGAGAAAAAGTCATGTCCCATAGAGAATACACACAAAATGTGAAAAATTGACATGCCTCCTTTAATCGCAAAAATACGCCATGATGCCATTGTCAAAATGAAATATTGTGTAGACTGCATTTGTAGAGAATATTATCAGGTAGAACATATCAAAATTTGAAAGAAAATTAATCAATATTTACAGAGATACAATCAATTTTCCAAAAATATGCTGACGTCATAATATGCAAATTGAAATTTTGAGTTCGGAGGCCATTACGATGACGTCATGAGTTAATTGAGGGTCAAATGAGACATGAAATCATATCTCCGATTAGGCCTGAGTCGAAACGGGTCCCCGCCCGGGCCCCGACCGTCGAGCTGAAACCAGGTTTTTGGTTTTCGGGTTTCAGGTTTTTCAAAATTAAATTTCACACTGATATTTTGAAATATAGAACTAAAAATATGCAATTCACAAACTTATATTTCAATATAATCAAATAAATATGCTTTAGAAATAAATGGATATTGTTTCAGTTGACGGTAGGTGTTTTTATCGCTCTAAAATTGAGGCTGCAAGAAAGGAATCCCCGATCGAGTGCGTTCAGAAACGGAAGTGGAAATAGAGCTATGACCCACTTAAGACAGAGCAAGAAAGTGCCACACACGAGACTAAAATGTTGATCAGACTATTGCAATTAAATCGTAATACTAAAGTCATTAATTTAATTGTCAAAATATATCCAAAACATAATGGTTTACCCTTGATAGTTTGATGAAGGAAAATAAATTAAAGCTCTTGAAATAACATTGAAGTGCCTTTCGTTCGTTTTAAAAATGCGTGTAACGGCAAGCAGAAGTTACGAGTCAAGCTTAATATGCATGTTTACATCCCTTCACCGTCATCCGACCTGATCGGAACAATAAGCATTAAACCAATTAAAAAACATCACGTAAGACTTTAAGGGGCTCCAATTCAACAAAATTACCGTAAAATAATTATTTGCTTTGACAAATAATACTATAGATATTCATAATATCTTACAGAAATAATATTTCATGAGCTACGTACTCTATATCGAGTTCAGCTTGCCATCATTTTGCATCCTAAAGAGCTACAATGGATTTTGTATAGGCATGTTTTTGCCCATATATGCTATGTATTACAAGAGCTCGCGCGCACGGAAATTTATGTTTAACGGTCGATCATTCCGTCATTAATAGTCATAAAGAGATAAACATGTTATCAATTTATTTGTAAAAATATGTGGAATATTATGAAAGAAAAAAAATGGCGATTCTATGTTGTGCAATAGTTTTACGCGCGAAAACGCGCACACATGCGCGTGTGCGCAATTTTTTATAAAATGCGTAGAATGGCCTTAAACGTATGCAAAATGATTTTGAGACGATTTTGAGCATTTCAAAATTTTACGCGCGCATTGACGTGCGGACGTACGCGCATGCGCGCGTTATTTGACCTGCCATTGACTGGACGGATATTGACCTTGATCATGATAAATATGAATGAGAAATACCTTTTGGTTATGAAGATATGATCGTGAGTTAATTTTCGTAAAATTTTACAAAATGGCGCCTAGATGACGTCATCAGTCAAGGTCAAAGTTGAAAAAAATTCTGTGCTTTGTACATATGCCTATACATATGTGTGCCAAATTTCAAGGCATTTGATCCAGCCATTTTCAAGTCATCTTGTCCACAAAAAAGTGGTTAGAAATAAGAAAAATAAAGAATAAACTAGACATATAATACTTGTTTGGAACAAGTATAGGTGGGCTGGTCAACTTAAATTAGAGACAAAATAGAGCAAAAATAAGCGAGATACTGTTAAAAATTCTTAAAAAACAATATCATGTAGTTTCATGACGTGAACGAAATTCACCCTCTATAGGGATAACGCAAATTATGAAATGTTTAACATGAGGCCTTTAATCGAGATTTTCACTATGATGACGTCATCAA
Source organism: Strongylocentrotus droebachiensis (assembly GCA_035222895.1). Taxonomy (NCBI): domain Eukaryota; kingdom Metazoa; phylum Echinodermata; class Echinoidea; order Camarodonta; family Strongylocentrotidae; genus Strongylocentrotus; species Strongylocentrotus droebachiensis. The sequence goes on along the minus strand of JAVYIG010005400.1, from coordinate 81,029 downwards.
AATGAAAAATAAATATTATTAAGCTTGTAGAGAATTGTCTTAGCTACAACATATCAAAATTTTGAAGAAAATTGATCAACATTTACAGAGTTACAATCAATTTTACATAAATATACTGACGTCATAATATGCAAATTTGTATTTTGAGTTCCAAGGCCATTGTGATGATGTCACGATACATTTAATGGCCAAATGAGACATGAAATCATATCTCCGACTCATACTCTATCTAAATATGAAAAAAAAAATAAGGATTCCGGTGCATTCCAAAGAGCTATAATGGATTTTGTATAGGCATGTTTTTGCCCATATATGCTATGTATTATAAGAGCTCGCGCGCACGGACATTTACCTTGATTGGACGCTCATCTTAATATTAATGGTCATAAAGAGATGAACATGGTATCAAATTGTTAAAAAAAATATGGAAATTATCATGAAAGAAAAAAATGGAGATTCTACGTTGTGTAATGGTGTTACGCGCGAAAACGCGCGCGCGTGCGCGATTTTTTTTTATAAAATGCTTATAATGACCTGAAACGTATGCAAAAAAAAATTGAGACGATTTTGAGCATTTTAAAATTTTGCGCGCAAACTGACGCACAGACGTACGCGCACGCGCGCGTTCTTTGTCCTGGAATTGACTGGACTGATATTGACCTTGATCATGATAAATATGAATGAGAAATGGCTTTTGGTTATGAAGATATGATCATGAGTTGATTTTCAGAAAATTTCACAAAATGGCGCCTAGATGACGTCATCAGTCAAGGTCAAGGTTGAAAACGTTATTTTGATTTCTCCATATGTGTGCCAAATTTCAAAGCATTTGATTGAACCATTTCAAAGTGATCTTGGTCACAAAAAAGTGGTTCGAAATAAGAAAAATAAATAATAAATAATAAATAAAGGCAATTTTAACAAAATTATAAGGTGGTCTGTATTAGATACAGCCCACCTAATGAGGGATGATTAAGATAGCATATAGTCTCAGCTACGACATATTAAAAAATCAACAAAATTCAAGCAGAAATAACGGCGTTATTGCTCGCAAAAGACATGAGTGTATAGAATCCAGATTTGAGAAAAAGTCATCTCCCATAGGGATTACACGCAAAAAGTAATTGATCAAGTGAAAATAGTGTAATAATAAAGTAAAGAGGGGTGTTTATTACATTTGCGATTCTACGTGTTTTAATAGTCAAAGGAGATGGTACCGTGAAAGGCCAAAAAGAAAAAAAAAGGGAAGACAAAAATTCTTGGAGACGCCCAGACTCGAGCCAGGGACTCGAGGTAGGAAGTCAAATGCGTTACCGATATACCAAAACATTTCCCATAGCGATTACACGAAAACAAAAAAGTAAAATATGAGCATGATCCCGGCATCTGATCGAAAAATAAATGGCACATTAACGATAGCTTATTGTCTCAGCTACAACATACTAAAAGCTCAGCAAAAACGAAACTAAAACGACGGAGATATTACTCGTGAAAGACGGGAATGTAGAATCCAGTTTTGAGAAAAAGTCATGTCCCATAGAGAATACACGCAAAATGTGAAAAATTGACATGCCTCCTTTAATCGCTAAAATACGGCATGACGCCTTTGTCAAAATGAAAAATGATGATAATTGAGCTTGTAGAGAATTATTTTAGCTACATCATATCAAAATTTGGAAGAAAATCGGTCAATATTTACAGAGATACAATCGATTTTCCATAAATATGCTGACGTCATAATATGCAAATTCGTATTTTGAGTTCCAAGGCCATTATGATGATGTCACGATACACCTAATGGCCAAATGAGACATGGAATCATATCTCCGACTCATACTCTATCTAAATATGAAAAAAAAATGAAGGTCACGGTTCATTCCAAAGAGCTTTAATGGATTTTGTATAGGCATGTTTTTGCCCATATATGCTATGTATTAAAAGAGCTCGCGCGCACTGACATTTATCTTGAATTGACGCTCATCTTGTTATTAATGGTCATAAAGAGATAAACATGTTATCTAATTCCTTGAAAAAATATAAGAAATATCATCAAAGAAAAAAAAATGGCGATTCAATGTTTTGTAATGGTGTTACGCGCGCGCATGCACGTACGCGCGATTTTTTATAAAATGCTTAAAATGACCTAAAACGTATCAAAAAAAAATTTGAGACGATTTTGAGCATTTAAAAAAATTTGCGCGCGCACTGACGCGCGGACGTACGCGGACGCGCGCGTTTTTGGACCTGAAATTGACCGGACACATTTTGACCTTGATCATGATAAATATGAATGAGAAATGAATTACCGTTATGAAAATATGATCATGAGTAAATTTTCAGAAAATTTCACAAAATGGCGCCTAGATGACGTCATCAATCAAGGTCAAGGTTGAAAACTTTGTTGTGCCTTGTTCATATGCCTATACACATGTGTACCAAATTTTAAGATATTTGATTGAGCCATTTTCAAATTATCTTGCACACAAAAAAATGGGTCGAAATAAGAAAAATAAACTAGAAATTTAATTCGTCATGGGGACGAATTAGGTGGTCTGTTTTCAATTTTTATGATCATGCTCATCTTTAATTCAATGATCGAATATAATGATGTTAATGTAAAATGATGTATTAAGATATGAATTGATGAATGAAGTATCGATGAACTGATGAACTGATAGATTGAACTGATGTGAAATGACCTGAATTGATAAGCTAAACTGATGAACTGATGAACTGTGACCTGAACTGAAGTTAATAACTTAACTGATAAACAAAATATTGAGAAATGATTATGATCAAAATCATGATCATAATGAAATTTAATCAAACAAGACCGGAATGTAGAATGCATATTTGAGAAAAAGTCACCTCCTATAGATATGCCACGCAAATTAAGAAAATTCTGACATGTTGCATTTAAACGAAGTTTTCACTATGATGACGTCATCAAAATGAAAAATGGTGAGATATAGATAAAGAGAAGGAGAGCAGGAGACGGGTTATAGTCATGTAAACATACATGAGCTGGACAGAGGGATGAAAGAGGAATCAGAATGCACTTGGAAGGAGAGAGTATAGTATAAGAAAACATGGTAGGGGTGAAATAAGAATACTAAGGGCAAAGGAAAGAGCTAGAGAAAATTAAGGAATATCACAAGACATATTAGAGGGAGAACAGGAGCCAGAGCCGGAAAAGGGAGAGGGCGATAGGGATGAGAGACTAGAGAAAGAGAGAGGCAGAGACAGATGGAAACAGAGCAAGTGAAGAAGAGGGAGGCAGAGGAAGAGAGGGAGACAGAGAGAGGGAGAAGGTGAAAGAGTAGAGAGAAAGAGAGATAGTAGTCGAAGAAGATGATAACATCAAATAAGAAACGAAAGCAAAAATATATATATTTTTTAAATTGACCCACCAGGAATCGAACCTTGGTCACCGGAATGGAAGTAAAGTGCGTTACCGATATACCAAAACATTTCTATTCAATCTTTCATTATTGCAAGGAGTTTTTTCCAGATCGGCTAAAGAAAGCTAAGTATAACACCAGTCTTTAAATGTGGTGACAAGTGTGAATTTACAAACTATAGGCCAATTTCTGTACTGTCAGTCTTCTCTAAATTATTCGAGCGCATTGTTTATAAAAGAACTATTGAATTACTTGACAAACATTCTATTGTCAATAAACATCAATATGGTTTTCGTAGGGATTATTCAACATGTATGGCTCTAACCAGTATTTCTAGTAAAGTCAGAGATGCATTTGAAGCAAATGAATTTGCAATTTGAGTTTTAATAGATCTGTCAAAGGCCTTTGACACAATTAATCACAATATTTTACTATCTATATTCGTTATGGAATACGCGGTGTAGCTCATAAATGGTTCACCAGCTTTCTTAACAATCGATTACAATGTACTAAGCATCAATCCCCTAATTTCGGAGTTTAGGACAGTAACATGCGGAATTCCACAGGGTAGCCTGCTTGGGCCACTGTTATTTATATTATATGTGAATGATATTTATAAATCTGCTAATGTATTGTCTTTTATACTGTATGCAGAAGACACAAAGATATTTGAAAGAGATTCAAACTTGAAGTCTCTCATGGATACAGTAAATGCAGGTCTTATATATATGTGAATGGTTCAAATCTAATAAATCATCTGTAAATGTAAATAAATGTAATTATACGATTTTTCACAATGAAACAAATGCAGATTTAAATGATCTCAACATTGTTCTTGATAATGTCATATTGCCAAGGGAAGATAAAGTCAAATTTTTTAGGCGTTTATTTAGATAGTTCTTTGTAATGGAAATACCATATTTACGAAGTTGAAAGTAAGGTGTCCATGGACCTTGTGGCAGATTAGCCCTGTGCTAAATAAGTTATCCAATAAAGTCTTCTACTACTACTACTAATACATTGGCATTATATCCAGACTCAAACATTTATTGCCAATCACATTCTACGTATGTTAAATTGTGCTCTTATACTGTAATCTTGTTTGGGCGAATTCCTGCAAGTACATAATTCAAGACCTTACATTATTGCAGAAGAAGATTATTCGTATAATATCCGGAATGCACTATCGCTCCCATATTGGTCCCGTCTTTAAACAAATTATTTTCTTGAGATTCAGTGATATCAACTTGGATCAACAGGGTATTTTCATGTATAAAAGCATGAACAACATCTTCCCATCGCAATTTAGTGATCTTATCAATTTTCAATGCAACTCGGAAACCCATACGTATAATACGAGAAGCGCTGCCAACACTCATGTCCCTAAACATAGAGCCCGAATATTTCAATTTGATATTTGATACTCTGGGCAAAAATTGTGGAACACCTAACCATCTATCCTACAGAAGTCGCTCTCCTTGCAGACCTTTCCCCGTAAGGCAAGAATGTATTTAATTGCTCGATATTAATACCCTCTCTTGTATTTATGTGTGAAAATGACTTCTTTTCGAAATCAATAACAAATTGTATGACCAATGATTTATTTATTTTCATCACTTACGTAAATGCATCAGCTGTTGCTAGGTACCATCTGTATATATTCCCAAGGACAGTGCTGTCGGATGAAGCTGCTGTTTGTTGGTTGAGTTTGCTCGTTTGTAATGCTATGTACCCGCTATCTATTTTAGAATTGTAGTACTTTGTTATTGTTATGATGTAATCGCAGACACATGCACACCCCAATTGGGTTAACTTTCTCTCTTTAAGTGAACATGCCTTCCTATACTTAATTCTCTTCTAATTTGTGTTCCTTTCCTTTTTTTTAAAAATATTTCATATCAAAGTTCTGTTATACAAGCTATGCTTTTCGGGTTTTTGCCTCCTTCCGTATCTGAATTATTTACTGTATACTCTGTTTAAATCATTGTCACATATACAATTTATATATACATTGTGTTTTATATTGTAATGTTGAGTAGGAAATAAATGTTAATAAATACAATAATACAAACTACAAAGTTTAAACTGTGTAGCATATTGACCATTATGGAAGATAGATTCAGACAATATGACTATTGACCTCGTACAATGAGCAGTTGCATCTTTGACCCTAATTGACATAATGAAAAATGCATTTTCACAATTTTATCTTATTCCATGAAATGCTCTACCCGTCATGTTCTACCAAAATTGTGCTGCGCAGAGATTAAATCGGTTTATTTTGGGTTATTACAAGAAGTGATGTAGATAAATGCTCATGTTCCCTAGTAAGCTCATTTTATGTACTTAAATACCAGAGAAAAAAAATCACTCAGTGAGAGTCTGACAGTAAAGTCTAGACAGTAAATGGGTTTCACTCAATTGAAAATTTGGTCATGATCCCATCATCTGATCAAAAACTAAAAGCACCGTTTTTGTAGCCCATGGTCTCAGCTATAACATACCAAAATTTGGGATCAAATAGAGCACGAATAAGCGAGATAGTGCTCAAAGATGAGTGTCATGTAGATTCATGATGTGAACGAAATTCACCTTCCATAGAGATAACACGCAAATGAAGAAAATTGTGACATGTCGCCTTTAATTGAAATGTTCACCATGATGACGTCATCAAAATGAAAAACAATGGGCACTGATCTTGTAGAGAATTGTATCAGCTACAACATATCTAAGTTTAGAAGTAAATCAATCAATATTTACAGAGATACAATCAATTTGCCATACATATGATGACGTCATAATATGCAAATTCGTTTTTTGAGTTCCAAGGCCATTATGATGATGTCACGATATATATAATGGCCAAATGAGACCTAAAATCATATCTCCAACTCATATTCTATCCAAATATGAGAAAAAATTGGGGGTTCTGTGGACTTCCTAAAGAGCTGCAATCGATTTTGCATAGGCATGTTTTTGCCCATATATGCTATGTATTACAAGATCTCGCACGTACGGGCGTGTATTTTAAACGGACGCTAATTCCGTCAATAATGGTCATGAAAAGATAAACATGGTATCAAATTGTTCGGAAAAAGATAAGGAATATCCTCGTCAAAAAGACGTACAAGGAAATTATCTTTCGTTTGGCCGCTACGAACGAAAACGCGCAAAAATGAGTGTTTTGCGCGATTTTTATGAAATGCTTAAAATGGCCTGAAACGTATCCAAAATGAATTTAAAACGATTTGGAGCATTTTGAAATTTGCGCGCGCACAGACGCGCGGACGTACGCGTACGCGCACGTTTTCTGACCTGAAATTGACCGGACTGATATTGACCTTGATCATGGTAAATATGAATGAGAAATGGCTTTCGGTTATGAAGTTATGATCATTTGAGATTTTCCAAAAAAAAAAAAAAATGGCGCCTGGATGACGTCATGAAGACTTGATGACCTTGAAATTGAAATTGACTGGACGGATCTTGAGTTATCCGACACACAAAAAAGTGGAAGAAATAAAAATAAAGAAATAAAGAAAGAAAATTCTGACGAAAACAATAGGTAGTCTGTCGAAGACAGACCACCTAATAAATAAATAAATAAATAAAGGCGATTTTAACAAAAATATAAGGGGGTCTGTATTAGATACAGCCCACCTGATAAATAAACTAGATTTGTAATACTTGTTTGGAACAAGTATAGGTGGGCTGATCCAAAAAAAGAAAAAAAAAATTGAGACAAAATAAAGGGCACATTTGAGATATCTTATCGTCTCAGCTTAAACATACTCGAAGTTCAGTGTAAACGAAGTTAAAACGACGTAGATATTGCTCGCGAAAGACGGGAATGTAGAATCTAGTTTTGAAAAAAAGTCATGTCCCATAGAGAATACACGCAAAATGTGAAAGATTGACATGCCTCCTTTAATCGCAAAAATACGTCATGATGCCTTTGTCAAAATGAAGGATAATAGTAAATGCATTTGTAGAAAATTGTCTCAGCTAGAACATATCAACATTTGGAAGAAAATCGATCAATATTTACAGAGATAAAATCAATTTTCCATAAATATGCTGACGTCATAATATGCAAATTGGAATTTTGAGTTCGGAGGCCATTATGATGAGGTCATGAGTTAATTAAGGGTCAAATGAGACATGAAACAATATCTCTGAATCATAATCTGTTAAAATATGAAAAAACTAGATGGAATTCGACTGCGCGCAGTCGAAAATGATGCCTCCCTCATAGAGCAATTTTACAAACCGAAACGGAAGAAATTTTTCAAATTCAAGTTCAATTGTAATCCATTAACATGTTCTCAGAATATCGTGATTACAAGCAATTTCTCATATACATATATGACCCTTTGATCTTTGACCTCATGACCCTAAAATCTACTCAGTTCATTGGCTCTGCAAGATTTCCTGAGTTAAATAGTAATCCATCTGTCAGTTCTAATGAGAATGCGTCCACAAGCTATTTTGGCATACATAATGAGCCCATGACCTTTGATCTTATGAACCATTCATTGGCTCTGCAAGATACATACATGACCAAAGTTTGGCAGGAATCCATCAATCGGTTCTTCAGATAACGCGATCACAAGCTGTTTTTGCATACATAATGAGCCCTGTGACCTTTGACCTTTGACCTCGTGACCCAAAATGTAATCAGATTGTTTTCCTATAGTGATACACACTATCACTAAGTTTGAAGTTTAAATCTCCAGTGGTTCTTGAGATTATATATCATGATAACAATCTCAATGTATGGAATTTCATAAGTTGACCTCTGTGACCCTTGACCTTTGACATACGTGCTCCAAAATCTAATCAGATAGTCTTCCTATGGTGATAAATACTATTCCGGATTCTTAAGTTTAAATCTTAAATGGTTCTTGAGATATTGTGATAACGGTCAAACGGGACGTACGGACGGACAACCCCGAAAACATGATGCCTCCGGCACCACCTTCGGTGGCGGAGGCATAAAAAAAGGGGTCACCTTGCATCCTAAAGAGCTACAATGGATTTTGTATAGGCACGTTTTTGCCCATATATGCTATGTATTACAAGAGCTCGCGCGCACAGAAATTTTTGTTAAACGGTCGATCATTCCGTTATTAATAGTCATAAAGAGTCAAACATGGTATCAATTTGTTTGTAAAAATATGTGGAATATCATGAAAGAAAAAAAAAATGGCGATTCTATTTTGTGTAATAGTTTTACGCGCGAAAACGCGCGCGCATGCGCGTGTACACGATTTTTAAAATAAAATGCTTAGAATGGCCTAAAACGTATGCAAAATGATTTTCAGACGATTTGGAGCATTTTGACATTTTGCGCGCGCATTGACGCGCGGACGTACGCGCATGCGCGCAGTATTTTACCTGAAATTGACCGGACTGATAGTGACCTTGATCATGATAAATATGAATGAGAAATAACTTTCCTTTATGAAGATATGATCATGAGTTGATTTTCGTAAAACTTTACAAAATGGCGCCTAGATGATGTCATCAGTCAAGGTCAAGATTGAAAACCTTGTTGTGCTTTGTACATATGCCTATACATATATGTGTGCCAAATTTCAAGGCATTTGGTTTAGCCATTTTTAAGTCATCTTGTCCACAAAAAAGTGGTTAGAAATAAGAAAAATAAAGAAATAAAGAAAGACGATTTTAACAAAAATATAAGGTGGTCTGTATTATATACAGCCCACCTGATAAATAAAGGCAATTCTTACGAAATTATAAGGTGGTCTGTACGTTATACAGCCCACCTGATTAAAGAATAAATAAAGAAATAAATAAAGAAAGAAAATTTGAACGAAAACAATAGGTGATCTGTCGAAAACGACAGACCACCTAATTATTCTTTTTAACATCAGTAAGTTAAAAAAAATGTATTTTACTGCTATTTAGGTGTCATCAATTGTCACTACAGTACCGATTTTTAGTGAAATCAGTTGAGTTTTGTATAGTGGTGTTGAGAATCAAAAGCACAGCTTTTACTACACAGCCAGGATAGTGATGCTCCTATGTGTGGTATTACGCGCGCATGCACGATACAATAACCCATACGAGAAGTTTGCATAATTTTGGACTGATAGCTTCAGTTTGAGGTGCAGAGCTATAGCGTAGAGATGGTACTGAGCGACGACGTCGACATCGAAGCCCTAAACGGAGGTTTTCCGATGTCTGATGTGATCCAAATTCAGGTGTAAAATGCAATATATGATTATGATTGAAATTAGTAAAAAATTGGGCTAAAATTCCTTTGCTAAGAATGGATATGAAACTGCTAAAAAATGGATACGGAACTACACTAGCACCAAAGTTTTAACCCTTATAAGTTATAAAGGACAATGACCCCCCCCCCCCCCCCCCCCTCCCCCACCCGTCCCGGAGGAAAATACCCCAGTTCATTATTAAAGGGGAAGTCAACCCCGATAAGAAATTGGGTAATTATTTGTGGGAGATAATTTTTAGGGGGAGGGTAATTGTTCTCTGGGGGATATTGTCCTAGATCTAGAGGGTAATTTTTCGGGGCGTATTCTAAATGTACGGCGCTCAAGTTCTACGTACGTGCGCTACTGTAGTGCAGTGAATGGCCGAACTAGATGCTACGACTAGTATAGACTAGACCTACAGTACAACTACAAGTCAAGGTTTATCACTATTTACGTCTTCATCATATCCAATTTGGCAGCAATATTACATAATAAAAACATTCCCTGTTACCATTAAAATATCGAAAACTTTAATATGTACTTTTACTTACGACAGCTTGCTCATTCAGCTCCCAAATTTATGTTTTCATTCGAAACCGACTTCTCGTCAGCTCGGCGGATCTGGATTGTCAGCTGGTCGGCACACACAGTACAGTACACATGATATGAATGGGCTCCAAGATTCGTTCATTATTATTCATGTGCTTACAATTACGTACCGTACGTGCGCGCGCGCGAGCGTGAGATCCAACAACATGTAAAATTCCGCTCGATAGGCAGTTTTTCTCAGATAACTTCTCTGCAGTGACGTATCCAGGCCCCTGAGAAAAAAAGGGTATTTTTACATTTTTAACGTTAATTTTACCTTTTTTTGGAGATGGCTCCCCCCCCCCCCTGGCGCTCAAGGGGGGGGGGGGGGAGGGGGGGGGGGTGCTATTTTTCAAATTTTCGAAGGCCAAAAAAGAAATTAGTGCTCACACCCCCCCCCCCCCCTGAGCTAAATATTGGCCGGCTCCTCTAAAATCATGGATCCGCGCCTAGCTGCATGCTTCTCTGAAAATGAATTTTACAGGGACTATGTACAGCGCGCTAGTACGTGCGTCCCAGAAAAAACGAAAAAGCAGAATTGACAAAAGACTTGAGATATAGACCAAGTTATGGTCATGCGATTGCATTGTGAAAGAAACGGTGTGAAATTGATCAGAAAAGGTTGATCATCTATAGATGTACGACAATTAGGTTCTGCATTGAATCATATGATAAGAAATTTGGTCCATGCATGCAGTCTTCATAAAGTTCCAAGCACTATACACAGAAAGATGATTGGACTACGCACCAGGCACGTAGCCACGGGGGGCACGGGCGGGGGGGGGGGCACGTGCCCCCTAAATTTCCAAGATCGGTTGAACTTTTTTAGACCGCTTTTTTTTTTACCTCGATCGAGCAGGGGCGGATCTAGCTTTTTGCTAAGGGGGGGGGGGGGTTGACCAAAATAATGACGATGCGGAGCATCGTCCACGAGCCGCGAAGCGGCGATCCGATTTTTTTTTTTGGGTGTTTATTTGAACCCCGTAAGTCATGTTTTCTTGGCATCTATTAACACAATGGAGACCCAAAAAAAGCAGTGCATGATAACGTCTTTTTAAATCAAGTAACAGTTTAATACACAGTTATATCCAGAGTTATCATGTGTTTGGTTAAGTTACCAGATGAGTTGAATATCTTCTCACAATATTTGCACTTGAAAGGGTTTCTCTCCAGCTTTTTTTTCTTTTTTTTTCCTTTTTTTTTTTTTTTTGGGGGGGGGGGCGCCCAAGGGGGGGTTTAAACCCCCTAAACCCCCCCCGTAGATCCGCGCCTGTCGATTACATGTATGTGCCCCCCTCCCCCCCCCCCCCCCCCAAACATCAAACTCTGGCTACGTGCCTGCTACACACACTTCCGCGACACATGCGTTTGTATCTCTCTGTAGTCTACATTCCAATTAATAGATAAACTAATTTACCACATATATCAATATTATTAGTAGGCGGTTTCCCGGCAAAATTGTTATCATCATGTATTATTCAAAACATATTCTTTCACATGATTGGTAATAAGAGCTTCCATTTCATTTTTTGAAATTGGGGCTTTTCCAATAGGCCTACTGGTCTTTACCTTTATAACTCCGTTTCGTTGACAATAACTATCAGCCATGCATGAAGTCTTTCGTCTACGGCTGATTGTCAACGAAACGGAGTTAAGTCTTTTGTTAATTTCGTTTGTTGATACGGCAGGCAGCCAGTGAAAACGAATTAGTTTAATCAAATTATGATACCTAGCTCATTTTTCCTGAATGAGGTGTCATATGAAAGGGAAAATCAACTTTCTAGAAATGTGATTTTCTCTTTGAAATTCAGATACCGCCCGCCAAACGACTTTTCGGTTTCCTCTCTTCAAATTGATTTTAATCACTCATGCGTGAAATATGCATATTATTATGAGTTGCATCAAATGATCAGAAGGTGATCTAAGCTTTCCAAATTATGTGTCATTTATCAATTATAATTGTGATTAAGTTATGATAAAACATCGATAATTCTCAGTTTCGTTTTATCTGGGACGCACTGTAGGCCTACTTAATTGTATATCGATTTGTAGCCAAAATCTAGCAAATCCAACTATGCCATTATACATGTATATTGCGCCTGAAATCGTAAGCGATTGTCCGTATATAGTGCGCCGTCTGCGTGAGGGATTTTCTTTGCCTATTTCCACCCTAATTCCGCTCGCACGCAGTTAATTATCTCAAAATAAACCTTCAGAATCAGCGCTTGCAATTCGCAACTCAAGATCTTGATCGACTTTCGTCATGGTAAAACTACACTTTCTGATCTGGGAAAACAATTCTGTTACAGCCTTTGGGAAATCTTGCGACGTAATTGTCTTTTAATGTTTTAATAATGGTAATCAGTCAAATCCGATTGTCATTCTATCGTAAATCGGGAGAGAGAAAAATAAATCACAATAACAACATTTGTAAATTAACCACTATTAACCACCTTTTTGGTATAAAATATGACTTGAAACTCTGATTGATTTCATAGAAGTAACAGAGTGAGCACAAGTTCTTCATTATAATGTATGATTTATTGAAAAAAGGAAGTCGTACCATCAAAACATTTTGATAGCCAAGTTCATCCCAAGAGTTCCATAAAAAAGTTAAAAAAACTGAATAAATCTGTTTGTCAACTTATGTGACCTGTAACCATACTTATCTTCAGGCCATGATGAAAAGAACATCTTAGATCATAACAAAATAATTGTTTAAACATATTTGTGGCTTACACCCAGTAAATAAGATCAACTGATCGATCTGTAGTTGAAAAACAAGTCAGACAAAAATCTTGAAACCAACAGTATTTGAACCTGCATCTACTGCTTGCCTAGCCTATCCGATAGGCGTCGGGCTATTAATGGCAAGTGTACTAATCGCGTTATGGAGACTGACATCGGCGCCGATGTCACTCTCCAAATAAACGCGATTAGTCTTGTACAGTCCGACGCATATATAGGCTACTGCTTGCCGCCGGGCCCCGGCTGTGCCGTTTCCGTATGTGTATATTATGGTGTACTAGTAATATGTGAGCGCGCACGGATCATACAGTCCAGGCAGTGGACTACTGATGATGATGATGATGATGATGATGGTGGTGGTATAATGACATTGATGATGATGATGAATTTGTGACAGCTTCAATCTTTCTTTTCTTCCTGTATCCTCTATTGACGTCAAATCAGTCGATTCTACGTGCACTGTCGTGCATGGAGTGTTCTCTTTCAACAAAGTAGTTTTTGACAAATTTTAGAAACCTGTCAGCATGTTCTTCGTTCGACATGTATCCAAAGGAGATTCTGACAGATCCAGTAGGCCTGCCGTTTATCAGATCCATGTCATCTCCACACACATGTCCGGCCTTAACGAAATCCCAGAGTCGAGTTAAATTCACTTTGCTGGGCAAATTTTATGAAGAAACTTCCAGACTGCGGATATATTGGTTGCATCAAAGTAAGCATAAATAATTAGGTGTCCTTGAAACAAAATATATAAACGCAAATCTTCGTACAAATAAGTTTTTCCAATCCAAAAATAATACGAGACATTGGGCGCGTTCATGCTTGATTTTGAAGGTAGAATGAGCGATCTGAAACGCTCATCGTAAACGCTCATCGTGATCGCAGTTCCACGGTGTAGCTGTTCATGCTTACTTCTCTGGCTCATCCAGGCAATCCTCCTTGTGTGGGCCTTGTGTGACCTTCACTGTGCATGCTACGTAGACCCACTAGAGGTCAGTGCGTTGACCCCATTTAAACGCGTTTACAATTATTGTAAACGCATCTTTTTGTGAGTTTACGATCGGCGTTCGTGATCGCCGTTTTTCGGTGATTCTACAAAAGTGAGCATGAACGCAAGCGTGTTTTAAACTAAACACGTAACAGATGCCTGATTCTGGCCGTCAAAATCAAGCATGAACGCGCCCTTAGTCAGGTCATCTCCTTTCTTTGAATGTTTAAAAATATACGATATACTTTGCTGAATCAGGATTCACTTAGGGCGCGTTCATGCTTGATTTTGAAGGTAGAATGAGCGATCTGAAACGCTCATCGTAAACGCTCATCGTGATCGCAGTTCCACGGTGTAGCTGTTCATGCTTACTTCTCTGGCTCATCCAGGCAATCCTCCTTGTGTGGGCCTTGTGTGACCTTCACTGTGCATGCTACGTAGACCCACTAGAGGTCAGTGCGTTGACCCCATTTAAACGCGTTTACAATTATTGTAAACGCATCTTTTTGTGAGTTTACGATCGGCGTTCGTGATCGCCGTTTTTCGGTGATTCTACAAAAGTGAGCATGAACGCAAGCGTGTTTTAAACTAAACACGTAACAGATGCCTGATTCTGGCCGTCAAAATCAAGCATGAACGCGCCCTTAGTCAGGTCATCTCCTTTCTTTGAATGTTTAAAAATATACGATATACTTTGCTGAATCAGGATTCACTTAGGGCGCGTTCATGCTTGATTTTGAAGGTAGAATGAGCGATCTGAAACGCTCATCGTAAACGCTCATCGTGATCGCAGTTCCACGGTGTAGCTGTTCATGCTTACTTCTCTGGCTCATCCAGGCAATCCTCCTTGTGTGGGCCTTGTGTGACCTTCACTGTGCATGCTACGTAGACCCACTAGAGGTCAGTGCGTTGACCCCATTTAAACGCGTTTACAATTGTAAACGCATCTTTTTGTGAGTTTACGATCGGCGTTCGTGATCGCCGTTTTTCGGTGATTCTACAAAAGTGAGCATGAACGCAAGCGTGTTTTAAACTAAACACGTAACAGATGCCTGATTCTGGCCGTCAAAATCAAGCATGAACGCGGCCATATTCACTTACACCAAATATTTTTAAGCAAAGTTTGTAGGTGCATGAATCCAGTTGCAGGTGTCATATACTCTTTATTAATAAAACCTTTCAGAAAATTACATAAACTAAACACAAAATATCTCCTTGCATATCATCAGATTAAATTGTTTGAGATCAATTAGCTTACATCTAGATTATCCTTGATGTCTTGATCGGAGATGTTGAGGTAGTATGTTGAAAAGTTTCACCCAATTTGTTGCATATCTGCGTAGATGAAGGTCACCAGAAAGACACTAGCAGTACGCGCTGGTCTGACGCGTGTTCATGCGCGTGTTGGGACAAGTCGTGTACATTTTGGGGCTTTTTTGCTGGCCTCAGGTACAGCGCGCATGACCTCGCTGCATGCGCTGCGCTGACAAACGTACCAATTTAGCGATCAGTCTGAACCAAAAGATCACATTATATCAATCATAAATAATCTATCAATTTTTATTTCTTATAAGCTTTTAAATATAAGGAATAAATAATCACATGCAAATATGATAAACAACTGAGTGCTAAAACGTCGAAAATATTAAAATAAAATGACATTGCGTTTGCATAAGCATTCGTTGCATGTGTTTACATGCGTAATCAAAATTGGCACAGATTACCGAGTACTTCGTGACTCTAAAAAAAAGCACTTATATTCACGAAAAAGGCCCGAATTCTGTACAGCCAATAGGAAGGACGAATAAATAGGTCAAACAATGTACTCGTACTCTTCTATTAGACATTTTCACTGGTTCATTTCCGCCACAAGAAACACTTCTAACCAATCAACAAAAAACACCTTGTCACCGTGGTTCAACATCTTTTCCCATAGACATACGTGTAATATGAGCCTTTGTTATTTTTAGTGAAAAGAAAAAAAGGGTGTTTTCAAACAAAAAAGGCCAGAATTCTACAGAAGATACGATAAAAATTGTGTGGGCAATAGTTTACATGCTTATTCAATATTTACTTTCTTTTTCCTCTGGCTCGATACGTCAATCGATGTAAAAGATATGGGTAATTATAGAAGTAGAAATTCAAGGTTTTTGTAATTAATGTACACAGGTCTATGGAGAAGGTTTTGCTCGCACTCGCGGATAGACATACGCGCAAAATGCAACAAACTTTTCGGTATGGCTGACAAGCTCCGGTATTACAGAAACAACCAGTCCTTAATTAGGTGGATGTCATGTAGAGATGCCAATCTTTCAAACTAAAATATGGAAGAAGAAAAAACAATTATGGAATATTGTACACACATTCTTTTACAAATTGCAAGAATGGGTATAAAATTACAATATTTTCAACCAATGAGTTTTAACATAAAATTATTTTGTCCTAATGATGGACTAATGGATATTAATAAGTCAGAATGAATCGGGAGAGCTTGGGTATTTGTTTCTAGTTCATCATGACTGTGCCATGGAACAGTGATGGCCTGATGGCAGAGTTGCTGCCCGGCGCGGCAAGCGAATATTTTTTTTACACGCTAGCCGGCGAAGGTGAATTGGTGGGGAGTACGCATTTCATACACGCGCGCGCAGTTGGGAAAGGGCGAAAGATTAAAACGACCATCAGCTGGTCTACATCAGCAGCAGTATCATTACAGAGTGAGAACTTTAAGTGCTCTTTGTTTATAGTTCAATTTAAAGAAAACTCAGTGTTTTCTTCTTGTTTTTGAAACATTTTTATCATACATCGATTACCTGGGAATGTAAAATACATTTTGGGTTTGGTTTTGCTTAATATGCTATTCTAGATGTATTTATACATACAGGCATTTAAGCTTATGTCGGAATATATTATGATGGTTTATGATAATTCATATTCTTATGATACAGAGTGAGAACTTTAAGTGTTCTTTGTTTGTCTAGTATAACTCAAATTTCATATAGGAGACGCATACTTCACATGCACAAGTTAAACTTTTTAGCGTTAAGTACCTGCTATTTCATCATAAATCGCGAGCCACAAATTTCAAAATGTTGAAATATAAACATGTATACAAGTTAAATATGATTTACAAAGCATATTGCTCAAACAAATGATGCATATTGTTATTATAGTGTAAGCCATTTGTCACATTGAACACCCAAGATGCTGATGCTGATGATATGCGTGAGACAATTAGGAGTACATGTTTCATAATGTTGTGATATTTTTTAATATTTTCAATCACATCAATGATAATTTATAAAGGCAAATAAAACCTGCCCAATGTGTTAGGCCTGCGTTTCAAGGATACATTTTTGTAATTATTAGTACTTACAAACAATTTTTTTACGCATGCGCCTTTATTTGTATAAATACCTTTATTTGTATAAATACATTTATAACTAAATTTAAGGTATTCATGAGTGTCATGCATAAATATAACGTACACAATGTTCTTGGACGGTGCGGACTATTTCACATGACTTGTGTCGTTGATTGAATGGTCCTTTTTCGTGATTTAGTTCGGGTTTGGTACGCGAATCTTGGTTGGCTGCCTCGTTACGGGTTTGTTCTTTCGCCTGCTATGGGTGATTGTGTTTCGGTGGTTGGGTGAATGGCGTACGTTCTTTGTTGCTAGGTGAGACAAGCATTAATGCCTTTCCTGCCTGGCGGCACGAAGTGTGTGCGGTTTGCTTTCTGGCTGTCGGGATGCAGTTATTCGTGGCGGCTGGGTTGGATGGTTTTGTGGCGGGGCGCTCGTCTGGGCTTCGTGCATTGGATTCGGTTTCGTGTGTTCTTTAATTATATGCCAACAAGGTTCTGGCTCGTACATACAGTGGCGGATCCAGGGGGGGGGGGCCGGGGGGCCCGGCCCCCCCCCCCCCCTCCCTTGAGAAAAAAATCATGTAAAATCACGCGATTTTTACCTTTTTGGGGGGTTGGGCCCCCCCCCCCCCCCCTCATATCAATTCCTTTCATAGCAAAAGCGCTCCTCACAATTTCTGTAAATTTGGCAGTTAAAATATACGCTACGCGTACCGCCTTGACCGGACCATATCTGTGCAGTTCTGTGTGTAGAGAGGTCGGGCTGTATTCATTATTTCTTGGGGGTGCATAAATTGCTCTAATTATACGTACGCGTGTAATGCGCAAGTTTATTGTGACGGCACTAAACCCATCCCACTCATTGTTCCCCTATTTTCATAATGGTACTGACCCAATGAAATGTAGTACAGTGCGCTCGTACGCGCTGCGCTGCGTGTGTACGTACATGTACTAAATGCATGTTCAGTTATATTGACGTGTATGCATAGCATTACGTACATGCATACAGGGCTAGCTGGCACAAAACCCTGGGTCGGGCTTCTAAAATGGGACATGAAGCATGATTTGACATGAAAATTGACGGAGCTAAAAATGAATCAATCAAAATGAAATTTATATGTATGAAAAGCTTACGTATCATATGTCATTGTCTGTGATTGAGGATTTACAAATTTGACGCAAAACGCGTTGCTGCAAAGTTAAAGATTGGTTTATTGAAAGGCAATCGAGCACAGTGCGACCGATCCATTGACATTGTGTATGAGAGAGTAATTTTTTTTAAATGGATTGTAAAGTTCAACGTCAAAGTGACGGAGGTTTTTTTTCAAGTAAGGGCATGGTTTTACATGGAATGTAAAGGAAATGTTTCCTTCTTCTCATATCTCGATTGAGGATATTATTCTCAATTTCGATTTTTAATGGTAAAGAAAAGTGTAAAATGATGTCGAGAATTTTACCATATGTCATGTAATATAAAATGCGCGCGGGTCGGTTGATCTCCCAAAAGGAGCGCGAAGGAATTGATATGGCGCTCAAGGGGGGGGGGGGGTGCAAATTTTAAATTTTTCGAGGACCAAAAAAAAAAAAAATGTGCTCACTACCCCCCCCCCCCCCCCCCCCCCCCCCCCCCCCCCCCCCCCCCCCCCACTGAGCGACTTTTCGGCTGGCTGAATCAACGCAATTTTTTTTTGGACTCCAAAAAAGAAAAAAATTTCCGCTTACCCCCCCCCCCCCCCCCCCCCACTGAGCGACTTTTCGGCCGGCGCGATTTTCACATTTTCGGGAGCAAAAAAAAAAAAAAATTTGGGCCCCCTCCCCTAAGAAATCCTGGATCCGCGCCTGCGTACATACAGCTGCTCGTACTCTGACTGTTGTCAATGTCTCCCATAATTTGTTTTAATTTGTTTAGTCTAATCACGAGTGCAAACTTAGACCTTTCCGTTGGTTTAGGATATTTTTTTCTTTTTTTTTTCTTTTTAAAAGAGAGTTTTACATATTACGTTACATGAGGTTATTTAAAAACATTAATGATATTGCATGTTTAAAGTGCGCATTAGATTGAGTTTAATCTCTATACCTTTTTTCTTCTTTTAAATTAGATTCTCTGTGTTCACAATTCATGTTATTAAAGTTATGAGAATACCAAAAGAGATAACTCGATATACTCGCATAATTAATTTGAATAGCTGTATTAATGTCCCATATGGGCTACAAACATTTTGCTTTTGAGACCTGCAAGTGATTATGATTATGTTGCCATTTTTACCTTAACTTATGTTTTTTTACAATTTTTTTTCAGCACTAGCACAACCATGTACACAGGAACGTACATGGCATGTTCACAAAATTACATGCACAGACTCAC
This sequence comes from Strongylocentrotus droebachiensis, assembly GCA_035222895.1. Lineage (NCBI taxonomy): Eukaryota > Metazoa > Echinodermata > Echinoidea > Camarodonta > Strongylocentrotidae > Strongylocentrotus > Strongylocentrotus droebachiensis. The sequence goes on along the minus strand of JAVYIG010005400.1, from coordinate 61,337 downwards.
ACTTTCACACATGGACACAAACTCACACAGCGTGCTCTCTGTGGCTTTAATTCATGTATATTTGAGATATTCCAGAATTCTGAATGATTTTTCCTAACGCAAATTTTGACCAAGGTTTGAGAAATGTTGAAAGTAAGTATTATACAGTAGAAGAATTTAATTCTAGTTTTAATTCATCCAATAATAACGATCAAATGTACGATGACTCAAACTCCATGAATCTTCAAGCCAATCCTGACGGCCTATTTCACGTTAATAGTAGAAGTATGAATAAGAATTTTGAGTCCGTACAAGAACTTTTTTTACAATTAAATAATTTCCAGTTTTCCATAATAGGCTTATCTGAAACTTGGCTCCATAAAAATTCCCCACCTCTATTTAATATACCAAACTATCACATGTTTCGTTCTGATCGTGACCATGGTAGAGGGGGCGGAGTAGCGTTATAAATACATAATAATTTTAAAACTAAAGTTAGGTCTGACTTACACACTGAAGGTGCTGAAGATTTATATATTGAAATATTAAATGATAAAACCAAAAACATAATAGTTGGCATAATGTATAGACCCCCTAATCATAATGTAGAAATTTTCTTGGACAATTTTGATAGATGTCTTGATACTGTTTCCCAAGAAATTAAAGAAGTTTATATAATGGGCGATTTTAACATTAATCTTTTAAATTCTGATGATAACCACACTGTGAAATTTAGTAGTACACTGCAATCTTACGCATTTAACTCACATATTGATAAACCAACAAGAATTTCATGTATTTCTCAAACTCTCATTGACAATATATTTTCGAATGTAGCTCATAACAATTTTACAAATGGTCTGTTATATTACGATATTTCGGACCATACCGATATTTATTATTTCTAAAGTTCACCTTGTTAAAAAAATGACTAAAAATAATTGTGCAATGCATAGAAAACAAACAAAACATAATATTGAATTATTAAACTTTGATTTAGCCAAAGAAGAATGGATCGAGGTATTAAGTGCATCTGACGTAAATGTAGCATATGAAAATTTTCTAGAAATTGTATTACATTGTTATCATAAGAATATACCCCTTGTCAAAATAAAAAAAGGTAAAAAGGCCAAACAACCATGGATTACTAAGGGTGTTTTGCGTTCCATAGTCGCCCGTAATAAGTTGTATAAGGAAGCCCTTACAAGTCAATGTAACGACAAGCTTAAGAAGTATAAAACGTATAGAAATCATCTTACATCTCTTATACGATTGTCCAAGAAGTTATATTGTTCTAACATATAAAGTAATACAAGTAACAATAATTTATTATGGAAAACTGTAAAGGAACTCTTAGGCAAGAAAAATGCAGAAAGTAATAAATGTTTCTTAATTAATGAACAACAAATAACAGATCCAATTAAAATTTCAAAAGCTTTTAATGAGTATTATATAGATGTAGGCCCTAATTTAGCAGCTAATATTGATTCAGGTGACATGGACTACAATAAGTCCTTGGATTTCCCACGTGAAAATTCATTATTTCTTACTCCAACCAATGATTATGAAATTATTAATGTAGCTCAACACCTTAATTCTACAAAATCTATTGGCCATGATAGTATAAGTGTTCACTTATTGAAACAAATAATCTTTAATATCGTAACCCCCCTGACATATATATTTAATTTATCAAGTTCAACGGGTGTATGCCCACATTTGCTTAAAATCGCTAAAGTGATTCCTATTTTTAAAAAGGACGATTCTTCAGTAATAAGTAATTATAGGCCAATTTCATTATTACCAAGTATCTCGAAAATTCTCGAAAAAATAATATATAAAAGACTTAACACTTTCTTACAAAAAAATAATTCATTGATTCCTAACCAGTTCGGATTTAGAATTGGTCATTCTACCGATTACGCAATTTTGCATATGTATGATAAAATAATTGAGGCTTTTGCGAACAGTGAACATATTGTTGGAGTATCTATGGACTTGTCAAAAGCTTTTGATACGATTGATCATAAAATATTAATTCATAAATTACAATACTATGGCGTAAGAGGTCAACCTCTTTCATGGTTTACTAATTATTTACAAGACAGACAACAATATGTATCTTTCCAAAATCATGAATCAACAAAATTAACAATTAAATGTGGAGTACCGCAAGGATCTATATTGGGTCCATTGCTTTTTATTATTTATATAAATGATATTATTAAAACCTCTTCACTTTTAAATTTAATCATCTTTGCTGATGATACGAGTATTTCTTATTCCCATAAAAACTTTGATACGCTCATAACGCGGTTAAACTGTGAATTAATGAAAATTTCTAGGTGGTTTAAATCTAATAAATTGTCATTAAATCTTAGTAAAACAAATTTCATTCATTTTAAACAGACCAACGTACATGATATAAGAAATTGTAATATTGAGATTGACGGCTTGCCTCTCATCTGTTAAATTTTTAGGAGTCACTATTGACTCTCATCTAAATTTTAATGAGCATATACGTAATATACATACATCAATATCAAGGAATATTGGAATACTGTATAAGTTTTAAAAAATTCTTTCTGAAAGATCTATGATTGTATTATACAATTCTCTAATTTTATCACATGTGTTATATTGTAATATTTTTTGGCGTAATTTTAGTTTAACAAGAATTAATTCCTTATTTTTGCTTCAAAAGAGAGCGATTCGCATGATCACTAACTCACATTATATATCACACACGGAACCTTTATTTCAGCGTTTAAAAACATTAAAAATAGAAGATATTCACATTTTTCAGACATGCATTTTTATGTATAAATATTCTCATAATCAACTACCATCCCTATTTCACAATATTTACAGTTTAAACTCAAACATTCACACATACCCCACCCGTTGTTCAACAAAATAATTATCACTTAGAAAATCCTAAAATTCTTTTAGCACAAAAATCAGTAAGACATCATGGACCAGATGTTTGGAACTCCTTACCAAATTCAATAAGGCATAATTGTTCATCTCTCTATTCTTTTAAAGCATCTCTCAAAAAACTCTTATATCGAAGTATCTACATAACTGATTTCGACCTGCAGTAGGCAATTGTCAAATTTTGGTCACATTGCAACTCAGTTTTGCAAATTTTGTTTTCTATTTCGTATTCTTAGTTTCCTTTATTGTAAAGGCTATATTTGTTTTCCACTCCACTATACCACACAGAGCTATACGTGCACTTCCACCATTCATTACAAACACATACAAACAAGCACGCTCGCGTGCACATGCACACACACACACGCACGCACACACAATATATATATATATATATATACACTTGCACAACACACTCACAAACTCATACACAAAGATCGTTTGAACACTTTTTCATTTTAAGGTTTACCTTAAGATTTTTTTTGTTTTTTGTTTTTTTGAGGCCTCCATCCTTGTCAAGCTTTGCTTATGATTGCGGTCTCCTGCACTTTTCCAATAGAAAAGTTCGGATAATACTTTAAATTCATCATCATCATCATCACCACCACCACCACCGTCACAATCATCATCATCATCAACAACAGTATCATCAGGGCCACAGAACACTTCATGTGATCAGACTGATGTTTCCTGTGCTGAAACAAGAAGTTCAAGGACCGCTTCTCAAGGACAAAGGACCACCGATGAACATTCCATCACTGATGCTCCAAGACTCTCAGGGATATATCTTTATCCAGTCAAATCATGTGGTGCTATGGAGGTAAGGGCATGGTTTTTATTTTTTATTTTATTTTTGTATTAATTAATGATTTTATTTATTTATTTATCTAGATCTATTTATTTATTTATTTATTTATTCATTTATATATTTATTTAATTTTTTTATTTATTTAATTTTTTATTTATTTTATTTATTAGGTGGTCTGTCAACGACAGATCACCTATTGATTTCGTTAGAATTTTCTTTCTTTATTATTTATTTATTTATTATTATATATTTATTTTTATTCCTTCCGTACACTTTTTTTGTGTATACGTTTACTCAAAATCGACTTGGTCAATTTCCTTCAAATTTCTGTTAGTCATCAGGCCCTATAATATCAAGTTCCTGAAACCCTTTTTCAAGTTCATGGGGTCATCGTGACGTCGTCCAGGCGCCATTTCAAAAATCAGGTCATTATCATATCTTTAGTATACATCAACTTCAGGTCAAAGGTCAACTCAAAATGTCAACAAAATCCGTGCGCGCACCTCGACGCGCACGTACGCGCGCATCAAAATATTAAAATGCTCAAATTCGTTCCAAATTTTGTTTGCACACGTTTTAGGCCATTGTAAGCATTCTTAAAATTTGCGCGAGAGCACTAATATGTGCGCGTTTTCGCGCGTAACCGCGCGTACTGACATTTTGCAACATAGAATTGCCAAATTTTCTCTATCATATTTATTACATTTTTCCAAGCATTTTGATACCTTTTTTTGAAATTAGAAATTTAAAAAGGAATTCCAGACAACTCGCCACAAAGACAACTCGCCCCAAGACAACTCGCCACAATACCCTGGACAACTCGCCACAGTCGAGTTAATTGTCCAGGGTGGGTGCCCTTTTCGGACAGCTCGCCACACTTTTTTCCCCTCATGATTTCTATCCCTCATCTTAGATGAAATTGTAATTTTTCATGATTTTCGTGCTTTTATATTACACAGTCATGACAAAGAATGAAGAATAAAGCTGATTTCCCTTGCAACAAGAATATATTTTTGACAAACCGAAGGCGTACGATCGCCAGATATATTGGGATAACTTCTCAGTATTTAGAAATCTATAACAGCTGCATTTTTCTGTCTCAGAATTTTGTTAATGGTAGGAATTTATATATTTTCATGGAAGGATACTGGAAACAATGGCGTACTGATGGGGGGGGGGGCAGTTGACCCGCGAAATAAAATTGAAAAGTGGTTTATTTCTGGTTTTTGTGGGTTAGTTTCGCACTTTTGCCCACAGTCAGAGGCGGCATTCTTGGTTGGAGGGGGGGGGGGGGGGGTGACACTGTGCCCCCACTTTTTCAGGTTCCCCTAAAGTGCCCCCTTATCCTTTGTAGGCCTACATACACCTTTTTCCTTCTGATAAGTGCCTACTTTTCTTTCTCCATGATGCACCTCTATAATTCAAGGCATCTGAGCCCTTATAATACTTGCGCGTTTAAAGATGTTTTAATTATAATGTTACCCATAATTACTTAAAAGAACTTTTCAGTCTTTCTTCATTAGATTGTGCTTAATATATTCATCATGTAATTTTTCAAATGGGACCTTATACTTTTTGCTCGCTTGCTCGAAAATCGATATTCAGTCCATCACACCCAATTGCGAAGTATATACGTTGCTTGAGCAATATGTTTTTCCACGTAAATAACCAAACATTGATGTCATTCGTGGTAGTGTATTCACAATCTTTACGAAAGGGTAGGCCTATATACAAATATCTAAAAATGGTTTTTATTATTGTTGCATGATGTGTCCCTTTGTAGGTGCCCCCTTTTCAGAAAACCAGCCATTGTTGCGATCATAGGCGCCAGAAGTGGGGGCAGGGGACATGCCCCCCTCCCAACAAAAAAGTGTGTGTGTGTGGGGGGGGGGGGGTCAAAACTAATTTTCACTCCCCCCGAAAAAAATCAGCAGTAAAGCAGTAAAATTGATTACTATTTAGTAACCAAAAAGAACATTAAAAAAATAATAAAACCTGAATTGAATCAAATCAAAATGATATTCCATTCAAAGAAAAGGAAAGTGAACTGGAATTAAAATTTCCTAAACATTCCGCATGCCCCTATATATTCATCAATGGAGGATTTTATAATAGCGATACGCGCATAATTATGTATCCTGAACATTTATTGTGAGAGGATGGGAAAGCGTGTGTGTATTTGTTTTATTATAGGGGTGAGAAGACATGAGCCCCTGAACACTGATGGGGGGGGGCAGTTGCTCCCCAAATAAAATTACAAAGTGGTTTATTTCTAATTCGATACCAGTGATTTACAATTGTTGCTGAAATGACATGATTTTCAGGGATTTTTTCTCATTTTTTTTGTAAATTATACCTTTTTATGCGTTTGTTGGAAAAATTATAATCAGGCAACCAAAAAATATGCTTATTTTGAAGCCTTCATGTCAGGGCCTGCAGAACGGTGTGGCTCAGGGGCTCGAGCCCCCCACACTTTTTTGAAAAAAGTTTGTTAAAGAGAAGAGGAAGAAAGAACGAGTGGCCTGCTAGTTTCACAAATGAGGTATCCAAATATGCTCATCTTGGCGTAATTAAATGCCTAAATCCCCTGAGCTTACAGGGGCTCCCGTACGTCCTCTGGACCCCACTAAGGGCCCTAACGCAGGCCCATGGATGCTCATCGGACCGTAAGTACATACCTAAAACTCCTGAGCTTCTGGGGACTCCACCCCTTGACCACTGTTGGGTCAAAGCCCCTGGACCCCACTCCACGTTAATTTGCGCTCAACTCACTTTGCTCGCTTTACCAGATTGTTGATACTCCACTTCGAAAAACGTTCCGCCAGGGGCCTGCATGTTACGTGTAATGTAGTCGATGCAGATTTTTCTTCTGCCCCCAAAATCGTTTTTGTGCATTACGCCACTGCCCCTGGAAGGTGAGCCCCCTGGAATATTCCCCCCCCCCCCTACCCCTATCACCTATCACCAACCCAATCCTAAAATGCTTCCGGCGCGCCAAACTGGTTGCGATGTCAGGGATGCTCGTTTAACCTCTTTGGTAATCCTGGCAGTGACAACAAATATATTCCCCACTGAAATATCGTACTACTCTACTATACTACTACTAATACTAATACTACTACTACTACACTACTACTACTACTAGGCTACTACTAACACTAATACTAATAATGATGATGATGATGACAATTAAACGACGACGGTGATGATGATGATGATGACGACAACGACGAAACAATATATAACAAGTAATAATAATAACTGCAAGAAGCCAGACATTGTCTTCAGGGACAACACAGTAAATAACATCGAGGTCACCGTTTCCCATGACATCAACATCGCCGTCAAAGAAAGAGACAAACGTCTCAAGTATCAAGACCTCAGGATAGATATAAGGGCTCTTAAATGCCTTGAATTATAGAGGTGCATCATGGAGAAAGAAAAGTAGGCACTTATCAGAAGGGAAAGGGAAAACAGAGAAAACCTGAACACCAATACAAAAGAAGAAAAAAAAAGGGAAGAAGGGAAAGGGAGGGGGAATACATTAAAAATTGAATTAACTGAAACTTAATGTCATTTAATTTGGCTGCAATACAATGATAAAAGATGGGATTTATACAATCGTTTAAAAATATTAATTGAATTAGAGGTTTTCATATTAAACGGGATATTATTTCCATAAAACTGGCCCTTTAAAAAAACTATATTTTTTTTAACATTTGTACGGATTTTTAGAAAATTGAAAATTACCAGCATTACGAGTTTCATGAGAATGTATTTCATAATTGAATATAAATATGGACCTTGGCAATAAACCCTTGCCACACAAACAGAAATATAGCAATATTAAATCATTTATATCATAAACATTTAGAAGCTTTAATTGTTGAAAAAGTGGCAAAGTATGGGCATTGAATGAAGCGGATGTCACTCCAATCATCATCGAACACACAGGAATGGTGAATAGAAGGGAATGGAACTTGGAAGCCTATAACTGCATAACCAAGATCTCTCATCTTCATCTATACGACCTCCAGAAGGCAGCTATTCTGGGTACAGCCCCCCCCCCCCCCTCGGGGGAGGGGGGGGGGGGTGGGTACTCAAATTTGGTCTGGACAGGGTGTGCCGCTCAAGCCCAAAGCCCCTACCCATTATTAGTGGGCATTTTGGGCATTTTTCTCGAAAAAACACAATTTCTTTAAATTTTTTGGGTCTTTTTCATGCGTTTGTAATTGCACGGCAAACATCCTATTTTTTGGAAAAACGGACCATTTTTAATTATATTTTTGTTAAAAGTAGGACCCATGTTTAGGGACTATATGTGAAAAAAGTGATCCATTAGAGCGGCACACCCCGTTGTCCTAATATGTGAGTACCCCTCCCCCCCCCCCCCTTTTTTTCCGGGGGGGGGGGGGGTACAGCGAGACTGATAGTGATATAAGAAAGACTCTCGGACATCTGCAGTATGAAGTTGCACCTGAAAACACTTCGTGCTTTTTGTTAAAGCAAAGAAAAATATACGGACTTAACCCTATTAATAATGTTTTGCGGAGTAATAATAATAAAAATGACGATAACAATGTTTATAATAATAAGTTATAATTATAATAATAAAATAATGTTGGTTTCTTTTTGACATTTTCATCGATCTTGCAGGAAAAGAGTGTATGCTTTATCATTAAATATAATGATTACGTATATATGCATTACTTGCTCAATATTATGTTATTATTTGTTGTTATTCTCTTAATTCTGTATAATTTGTCTCTTTTATGTCTTACTTCCCTCTGTTTTATTCTCTCTCTTTCTCCCGCTTTCTTTCCTCTCATAATTTATTCTTTTGCATCATGACTCTCCTTTCTCTATCACTCTCTCTCGTCCTCTCGCAATTTCATGCATGTCTCAGCTCTTATACATCGGTGTATCCCAGCAGCACACTGCTGCTGGGTCGAGTAATCTCCTGGTTTCCCCGACCTGGCAGCGACTTTAACCTAGAAATCGTACATTATTTACTATGTAATATAAACCCAGAGCTGTCGGAACTAGGGTTAGGTATTGGTATAGCAGAGAAGTAGATTGGTGGACTGATAAGAAGATATGTGTTCAAGTTTCCTAAGAAGTGCTTTGAGTATACCGCATTAGTTTGCATCTTGGTTGCAGGACAGGTTGTTGCTCAATTATGGCACAGTAATTCTGATTTGTGTGGGCATTTAAGTGGCTATGAAATTTCATGAGATGGATTATTTGGCCAAAAGTGAAGACAGTTGAATTGCATTAGTGAGGGTCCATCCTGATATTGATAGAAAGTTTAAAGGTAATAAAATATCTATTGGGAAATGTGTTTAATATAGGCCTATGCCAATGAGAAAAACCCTTTCTTAATTGGTGGTCATAGGGGCCGTTTGTTTTTTTTTGTTAAGAAGAGCAGAGATATGTGTTAAATGCCAATGTATGCTGTGAATGAGCACTTCACATTAGTCGTGCACAGTTGTAGATATAAGTAGGGACTTGGTACTAGACGAGGGATGAGTGGTATGTTTGTACAAGGTCTTGTGGCCGATTGCACTTCAGTTTGTCAGCTATCTTAAAAGAATGTTGTAGTGGACTTTGAGGTAGAGTGAAACTTGCTATGATGTAGTTAAAAAGTACCCAGAATGAGAGAATGTTTCTTTTGGACAATATGAAAATTGGAAGGATGGGGATGACCATGTTCCTGGTTGTTTGGAGGTGATGAGAGGACGCATTGCCTAAAGGAAATGCATTTTCTCACCTAATAGTTACTTCAAATTTGAAATTATTGGATATTTGGAAATGTGTACATGAGCATTGTAAGTACTTACACGAGGTAAACGTAGCTATGCGTCTAGGTTTTCCCATAAACAAGGCTTGGGTATCTCGTACGCATCCGGTTGAAGACAATTTTTTCCATTGGTGTCGATTTTTTGAGTATCTGGTAGGTGGTCGTCTGCATTCAGGGCATGCCAGAGGTGCTCAAAATGTTTCCTGGCATCCATGTTGGCCTCGTCATGACCACTGCCAGGGAATCGGTATACTAGCACCAAGCACATCCAGGGTCGCAGTTGGGGGTTATTTGTAAAGTTTGAACCATGGCCACTGTTGTGTTGTTGGAGTCTGCGCTTTATAGAAGCCGTTTCGCCAACATATGCGAAATTGCGCTGGGATTGGCTGACCAACATTAACACCCATATTTAAAAAAAATCTTAAAAATATGATTGTAAAAAAAAAATCATGAATGAATGACAATGGAATGATCTGTCTTTCATTATAATCTTGGCTGTTATGTTGTTTTTTGTTCACCAGAGCACTCAAATTTTTAATTTTTAGCATATTTTTGTGAGGCCCTCTAGGTTATTGGCATGGTTTTTACAATTCCATATTTAGAGGCACTCTAGGGGGAATGACCTCAATAACGTGGAGAAAAACCGCCAGAATAGTCAGACTTTCATGCATCATTGTACAAAATTGACAAGAATTTAATCAAAATTTATACCTCAGAGATATAAATTTGTGATATATAAACTGCAATAACTAATTTTACTCAAAAAAGTTTTTAATTAAAAGAAAACATATCATAAAATCACAAGACAACTCACACCGCCGGCAAGCCTTGTCGTTATCATTGTGTGCATTTGTGTGTTACCGCGGGTGCCGACTTTCCTCAAATGCACCACCCCGTATATGAGGTCAAAGACTGTCGTGTTTCACCTCATTGGCACTAGGTCTAGGTCTAGGAGTACGAGTGTTTAACTTGTTACTTTATAGACTAGGGCCTTGCAAGAATGTGCTCAGGATTGAAGATTAAATTGAGCGCTCTTGTGAATAAAAAATAACCAAACAGCCAAGATAATAATGAAAGACACATAATTCATGAATGAGATTTTTGTTGTTACAATAATCATATTTTTAAGACTTTTTTAGTATGGGTTGTGTGCTGCTAAGTTTCACTAGATCTACACACAGGCTGGTTCAGCAGTGCGAGTGGTGCAGTGTCACAAACAAATTTTTATTTCATCATTAATTTTAATTCATATCGGTAACATGTTGCATGTTGTACTGTATGTGCGTGAGATTAAAAATAATAAAATAAAATAACTTCAGTTTACTTACAAACACACCAGGTTACTCTTGCAGACATGTTTCACAAATTTTGGTGCCCGGCGGGTAGCGCTTTTTTTTTTTTACACAACTACTGTTTAGCCAGTTCAGTCAAATATACTGTGCAAACGACTAGAGATAGAGTCTAGCATTACCCTTATGCTCAGTATTCTTGGATTGCTGGAGCTGTACATGTGTACATACTCGTTATATCTTTGTTTCTCGTTAAATCTATCTTCTCTTTCGTTATGTATTTCTTTATTTCCCCTTCAATCTATCCTCTTCTCTTTCATCATGTATTTCTTTGTTTTTTCCTTCAATCTATCCTTTTCTCCTTCTGTATTTCTTTGTTTTTCCTTCATAACCTATCCTGATCAGTTTTCCTTCGATCGTTATGTATTTTTTTTTCTCCTTTATTCTATCGTCTTCTCTTTCGTTTTCTGTATTTCTTTGTTTCTCCTTCAATCAATATATCCTTTTCTTCTTTGTTTTTCCTTAACCTTCAATCTATCCTTTTCTCCTTCTTTATGTAATTTCTTTGTTTTTCCTTAGTTAATCTATAATCTTCTTTGCTCTTCCGTTATGTATTTATTTGTTCTAGTACTTCTAGTTTGACTTATCCTCTTCTCTTGCCTTATGTATTTCCTTCTCAATATCCTCTCCACTAGACTATCCTTGGTTTCCCTTTTCTATCATCTTCCCTCCCTGTGTGTATACATGGACTATAGTGCGCTGACGACTTGGACTCTTTACCAGAGCACTTCTAGGAATTTTTTAGCGAAAATGGCTAAACAGTCGTGTAAAAAAAAATATGCGCCGGCGGCGCAACATGCGATGGCGTTCTGAATAATGCGTGAGAGAAGTATTATTTGGCTTATAAATCGCCAAAAAATCGCCAATGACTTTTCTAGCCAATGGCTTATAAATGGCTTATAAATCGCCAATGACGTCATCAAATCAGCCAACTTGACAAAAAACAGATAAATTCTCCTAATTGCCTGCGAGTCATTTAATTTCAAGGAAGTAATATGTAATTAAAACTGTTCAGTGTTGTATCCATGTATTTAAAGCGAAAAAGGGTAAACGTGATCATACAAAACTGGAGCTCGATCTTTACTCACAACAGGTCCTTTAATTCCTAATGAAAGCATTTACAGTGTTTCGATAGAATGTTCGATGAATAGCGCCGCCTTCGGCGTTCCGGGAACTATGCGTCGAGTTTCATAATAGATCTTGCTTTACTAGATACTTTGTCATTATTGTTGATGTTAACTTCAGATGTTTGCTTTTTCGTGAAAATGGGGTAAGGAAGAGATAATTTTGCACGCGATCAATATAGGTACCACATGAGCAAAGAGCAAAAAAGTACAGAAAATATGTCTCAACACCTGGATCAAGTCCTTGAGGAACAGAGATGGATAAATATAAATTCACGAATACATCCATCTAGCTCAGATGGACGTGGAATTTAATATCAACCTCCCCATAATTTTGTTTTACACCTGTTGCAAATAATGGTTACAATAGTTGCAATGACGAACCTTCGTCATTGCCTTGTTTTCGTTCACATTCTGCCCTATTAATATACTTATCCTTATCGTCCAAAAATCCATTCGTTTTGCACGTAGTGCTTGTTATTCCTAGTTAGGTACTTTCCCCAAGTCCTTTTCCTTTCATATTTCGTTGGCATCATCTCTAGCATCTCGTCATTTCTTAGGGGGGGGGGGGGGGGGGGGGCCCAACTTTTTTTTTTTTTGCTCCCGAAAATTTGAAAATCGCGCCGGCCGAAAAGTCGCTCAGTGGGGGGGGGGGGGGGGGGGGGGGGTAAGTGGACACTTTTTTTTTTTTTTTTGGAGTCCAAAAAAAAATCGCAACGACTCAGCCAGCCGAAAAGTCGCTCAGTGGGGGGGGGGGGGGGGGGGGGGGGGTAGTGAGCACATTTTTTTTTTGGTCCTCGGAAATTTTAAAATTTGCACCCCCCCCCCCTTGAGCGCCAGGGGGGGGGGGGGCCCAACCTCCCAAAAATGTAAAAATCGCGTGATTTTACATGATTTTTTTCTCATCCGCCACTGCGTCAAGGTCACCTACTTTCTCGATTTTCGAAATCACTCATGCAGGACCGTCCAGGCGCCATTTTGTCCGTTTCTGGTCATTTTAAGGCCTTTCTTTCTTCCTTCCTATCTCCACTATCCTAGATCCTACAAACTTCTAACAAATTCCTCTAGATAGTCTAAGAGATGTTCTTTAATCTGCGATGTATAACTTGCCCTTCAAATGACATCTTCATACTCAAAATTCAAATCTGAAACCGTCTCCGTCAACAATCTCTAAAATTCTTGAAAAATTGACCCCTAAATAATCTAAAACTGCCATAACTTTCTCATATAAATTCCGTTTTGTGTTTAAATTTCACATTATCCTTATCTCATAATTGCACATAGCCATGCCAAATTTCATGTTCCAATGACTATGCAAAACAGGGGGGTGCAACTCCGCTTCTGCATCCGTCTAGCCATGGGGAGATTTTGGAGGGTCAAAAGTGCACACTGCTTCCACTTATCGTGTATTAGCCTATGAAGACGACAAATTTTTAGTGCACCAGCGAAATGAGGATTTTGGACTACGCGCAGCGCGCAAAATATTTAAATTAAAATTTTGAATATTCATGAGCTCTTTTCCACTTATTAGCATATTATCGCAATGAAAAAAAGACAATGCGCATGCGTTACTATATCGACAGAATCCTAATTGGGCCGGATAAATGTAGAACAAAGGTCAGAGTTGGGGAGGTGTGTGGGGAGGGGGGGGGGGAGAGAGACTTTTAAATGGTTGACTAATTAGTTGGGGCCACAAACTTCACTGTCACCAGATGAAAAGTACATTTTAAAAAATCAGTTCAGTTAAAAGGCATGGGGAGATTTTGGAGGGTCAAAAGTGCACACTGCTTCCACTTATCGTGTATTAGCCTATGAAGACGACAAATTTTTAGTGCACCAGCGAAATGGGGATTTTGGACTACGCGCAGCGCGCAAAATATTTAAATTAAAATTTTGAATATTCATGAGCTCTTTTCACTTATTAGCATATTATCGCAATGAAAAAAAGACAATGCGCATGCGTTACTATATCGACAGAATCCTAATTGGGCCGGATAAATGTAGAACAAAGGTCAGAGTTGGGGAGGTGTGTGGGGAGGGGGGGGGGGGGGGAGAGAGACTTTTAAATGGTTGACTAATTAGTTGGGGCCACAAACTTCACTGTCACCAGGATGAAAAGTACATTTTAAAAAATTCAGTTCAGTTAAAAGGCAAAAATAATGACCCCATTTCACTCAATTCATTCTTTACCTCCTTTGTTTGTTTATTAACTTAAATATTTTTTAAATCAGACAAATTGCACTGATCATTTAGCCCACTTAAAAAGTGATATTTTCATATTTGTAGTGTCCAATTAATGAATCATTCTCACCTCGACTTCAATGATCTTCATATTGTGCCCCATCCCCAATGAAATTTCAATTTTGTCTCGTTCTTTTCATTCTTGCATTCGTCGCCACTGATTTTTGTTTTAATTCCCCCCCCCCCCTCCCCCCGACAGTAACATTTTCAATACAGAGACCCCTTCTAATAGTGACATTTCCATAGGCTCTATTACCCCCAATTATCTATGCTTTCATCATTTCGGCATCGACTTATTCTTTGTTTAACCCCCCCCCCTCATCTTTATTGTAAACCATTTTTTATACTGCATTTATACATTAGTCTTGCCCACTCTCTTGTTACATTTCCGCTTTCTCTCTCATTAGGAAAGATGGTTAAATCTATCTCGCTGATGCCAGATATAAACAAACATCAAAAGGTCGAACACCATACTCAATTCTACACAAGACTGCATCAGCCCCCATCTCACCTCAGTCATACAGCATTATCATTACAGAGCTAGTGCCTACATCATCATAATCACCAGCATCATCACATATATTTCACAAAATAAGAAAATGAAAAGAACAGAATTCAGCAGTATTAACTGATTTATTAACATTTATGAACTCATTTATCAACATATTTTGTTTCTATAAAGTCTTTTTAAATCCAACATGACATCAACAAAAGGATGAAAAATGGATGGGGGGGGGATGCTGTCTCTTGAATTCAAATCTTTCAGTTGTAAAAATTTACTGTAGATTTTGAAGAAAAAAATATTCAATAATATCAACATGCTATTTTATTATGTAAAGCACAGGTATATACTAAGTTTTATGAGTACTTTATCTAACATTGGACATTATTATTGTTGTTTTTACCACTACCTGTATTATCATTATTATTACTCCTATTATCATGATCATTATCATTATTGTTACTATTTTTAATATTGTTATTATTATTAATATTAATTTTATATTAATACAGTCTTACTATTGAACTACATCATTTTATCCCCCCCCCCTTCAATTTACTATCCAGTTCAGCATATCCCTCATATTGTTGTCAGAACTTGACTTAGATTAAATATCAAAAAACTATGTTACATGTACACGCATTTAAAAGAACAAATGATTACTTTCATGATCCTCGATATATCTTCTTCTTCTTCTTCTGGTAATCTTCAAAAGGCGTTGTAGCCTATCACGAAGATGAACTAATACTAAAGATTACAAGTGGTGTGAGGAAGACAGATTGTTTCTAAGTGGGATAAGGAGAGTAGATGCCTCAGAAGTAGTCCCTGGCAGTTCTCGATCTGGACTGTCAGCATGCACTATATTTGCTGGAAGTCAGGTTCCATTAACTTTGGGACAGAGTGTTGGGCAAATGCAAACTTGTCTACCTATGTCGCTTCTGGCTTGGTGCAACTGGAAGGTCATGTCATGGTACTTCTGCTCGTGATTTGTTAAAGCCCGTCTGTACTAGTTTGGCCTAGTTTAGTTTGGCCAGGGGGATAAGACCACCCTGCAAGGTCACTGACAGGTGGTTATCTCATCAAATCAGCTCTCAATTAATATAAGAAAAAGAGGATCATGGGGGACCAACAGGCACAGATTATTAGGCATTGTTTGCTATATAGAGGGCGCAAATAGCTATAAGTAGTGCAGTAGGAAAATTTTCAAGGAAGAGCGGAGAGACCATTGACTATCTTGCGCACCATTCCCAGTCTTCTTGCAGAGTGCCTTGTAGTTGTAGATATAGTAGGCAACTAAAAGGTGCTGATCATCTCAGTCAAAACTGCTGCTTCTCTTGTGGTCCCCATTGTGAAGAAGCGTCCTGGACATCTGAGATGTTGTAGGGATCCCAGACACCGGAACAGTTCTCAAGATGAGGGTGGACTAGGGACTTGTACAAAAGAAGCCTGGGTATCAAACCTTCTGGACAACCTGAATAATCAAAACAAAAAAAGAGAAATCAAATAAGATTAAAACTGCTGCATTATATTGGACTTTCAAAAATAGTACCTCCCCACTTTTTTTAGGTCTTGCATTTTAATTTTACTAAAAAATGATAAACGTATGTCTATCTGAGTGATAGGGCCTTTTTTAAAGAGAAGAGTAAAGGTTTAGATGTATTTCCAATTATTTTAAAAGTAATTTCCAATTTATTTTAAGTCATTATTTTGCTAGACTTTTGTGAACAAAAGTTTGTTAGATATAATGTAATATTTAGGAAAAAATGCCTTGAGTATGTCTTTTAATATGCTGAGAGAAATAAACTGTAGCAACACCATAGTTTGTCACCTAAATACAGCTAGAGAATAAATGAGAATTACAAGATATAATGCAACACAAGATGACAGTTCCCCAAATCTTTGTATATAGTCCAAGTCGAGTGCGATGTTCGCATGGGCTTAGATTATACAGCCTGAATATTTTCGAACTTCATACAAAAATACCTTGCCAGAGTTCAACTTAGGTGTCTTGTTCTGATTAGATCTACACCATAACATTTGATGATCAGGTCCTGGTGCTCTTTGTTGCACTTCTGTGATCATTATCTGCTTCTTTGTTCCATAGGATCTACAATTAAAAGAAAACAGAAACTTAGTAAGGTTCCTGCTAGTATCAAATGCATGCATTAGTTATCAGTTTATAACTTTGTTCATGTCCTTTAGAGAAAGAAATATCCATGTCTATGTAGGTTGGATCCAGAATTCTCACCAACATAAAAGGGGTGGCATAAAATCCTGAAAATAAACCAATTATTTCAAACAAGGCACAATGACATAACTAAGAGCGAAATCAGGGGAAGTGGGGGGGGGGGGAGATACCTTTTTTGTTTTGTTTTTGTTGTTGTTGGTAGATCTAGCCTAGATCTACATTCAAACTAGTCTAAGCTGAATCTGGACCTGGATCACAATAATGACACATGCGCAGGACTAGTCCTAGTAGTGGAGCAAAACGAGCCTAGACCCATGCTATGGAAGTCTTTGCTAGGCTATGGCATAACACAAGCAAGATTCTAGATCTAGATCTAGATCTAATTGCCCATTTTTGATATTATTAGTAGACCCTACTAGGGGGCTTTAGACCTAGATCTAGACCCGTCCCTAGAGGTCAATGCCACATCTGAATAAGGGGGGCACAGAATGATTGTGCACCCCCCCCCCCCCCCTCCATAACTTCCACATTGTTGACCCACCTAAACCAGGCATTTATTTAGTCTTTTTTTTATTAGAATGCATTAGATCTAGGCCTAGGCCTAGAATCTAGCCCTAGATCTAGGCCTAGATCTAGTAGATGCGGGGTTAAATGCTGTTTATACTTAGTTAAGTGCTAGATCTAGACTAGACGGTAGACCTAGCCTAGCCTAGGCTCTGCTTAGCCTTCTTAGCCCGGATTTTTCTGTCTCTTTCGTTCGTTAGCCTCTGATTTGGGTAGGGTCGGCTAAAGAGAGGAGCCGACCCTACCCAAATCAGAGGCTAACGAACGAAAGAGACAGAAAATTCAGGCTAGACTATGTTATGTATACTATTACTAGCCTAGAGGTCTAGGCTTTACAGTAACACACTGTAAAGTTATAGCCACGCCAGGCTCAGGAAACGTAGTCGCTTCTTGGTGGAGTGTTACAGCCGGCTAGCACCGGCGAATTGAAAATCATAAACCGCTCGACGAGATCTCGTCGGCTTGGACTAGCAATGAGCCATTTGCGCAGTCTACAACAGGTCCATATCTACGACCGATTACTATCGGTAATCAAGCTATGAACTGAACTTAAAATTATGAGATGTGCTCTAATGAAATAACCTACGGTAAAATCCTGATTGTTTCTAAAAATATTACCGTCGATGACTTATATTAGAGTTCATTCAATCAGTTAATATTCTTTGGTCAGAAGAAAGAAAAGAGGTTGGGGTAGGGGGTTAACCGGGTAATACGTTGTGACAATGCGGAGAGCCCCTCACTGCAATGACGAACACATCACAATCATTTCAGAGACCTTCACACCAAATGGATCTTTACTTACTTTTCTCGATATCATAGGGTATCACTTCGATGTCAATGTTCGCCTGAAGATTTTCTGCTTCACTGAGATGTACTTGACAAACTTCTATTATAATAGAAATTCACTTAAAAGAAAAATGTTTCATTGTTCGTAATTGAATAACTTATAAAGTTGCAGTTCATACAACCGCCATTTTCGTGCTCAAATCGTAGGAATTCTGGGAATGCAAAAAATGTTTGATGCATGACCTAATACATAAAACATTTTGTCGATGGCCAATCAACAACAGTAGTTGGCGTATATTTTACGTCATTGCTCATGAATATTCATTGACCCTCCAAAACGTCGTTCAAATCGGACAAAACCCCCATAATGCATCCAATGCAAAAACCTATGGAATGTCAAAGGTCACGATTTTAGTTGGCCCTCTAGTCTCCTACGGAGGACATACTGTGTATGATCGAATCTCTTTGATGCAAAACATAAATAGCGCCCTCTAAAGTTCTGGGAATTGGCTTTCTTTCTGTGGCCGTATCTCCATAATGGCTTGGCAAAACCGTACCCTTTTTTGGATTTAGATACTTGAGGATATGCCCTTTCCAGCCATATACAAAATTATATACCCTAACACTGACCGACTTTGAGAAAAATGCCCTCCAAATTCGCCATTTTCAAGAAAATTGAGAAATAACTTCAACTTGCTCTAAAATGACGATCTTTGTACCAACGTCAATGAAATTTGGCAGACATAATGTATCCATATACGTGACAACTGTCTGCCAAGTTTGGTAAAATTCAAATATGTCAGCGCAAAGTTATCTCCAAAAATGATGAATTTACTATGCATTACGTAATAGCGCGTTTAATGCGTGTAATACATTGCGCGCAGATGTCATTGGTGTTAAACTGACCGCAATGAAGTGCCCTTTCGAATGATACCAAGTATGGTATATGTTCACACAGAAAATTGTGAGTAAATCGCATTGAACAAGGGTCACTATACGAATTCGTCGAGTTTCCGCCCGATTATAACACTTATCGGCCATGACGTCATTTTTTCAGACTACTTTTCGCCCCTAAACATCTTTTTTTCCTTGAAAATTTGCAATGACATTCCGAGATGCAATACGCAGGGCACCTCGTGGCCGGATTTGTTAATTAGTCAATGGGGCCATTAAGACGCCATTTTGTCCTTTAAATCTATTTTACACCACATGTTTCGATAGGAATAGAAAAAAAAAAGAGTAGTTTAAAATAACCGTGAAATTCTCTTTCCAATGATACCATATACGGCCCATAAAGAGACATAAAGAGAGAGAGAAAAAACAATTAACTCCGGTCATAATACAGACCCTGTACGTTTTCCGCCCATGCATTACACGCATTCTATGGGGCAATTCGGGTTCACGCTTTGACCCCTAGAACGATCTTGATTGCAATGACGAACATGCAACTAATCCCATTTGTTTTTGCACGCAGTGCTTGCGAGCCCTTTCTAGGTTCTTTCGCCTATCCCAATTTCTTTCAACTTCGTAGGCCCATCAAGGTCACTATTGAGGCCTTTCTTTCGCCCTACTGTCTCCAATATTACAGAAGCTAAAGACTTCGTACAATTGCTCTGGATAGTCCGAGAGAAGCTCTTTCGTTCGACACGTAGAAACACGGCGTCATTGCACGCACATCGTTGTGACACGATTGCATTTCTAGTTCATAGTTCATTTTATTTCTTCTTTCACAAACATTATTTTGTACCATAGAATTTCAAATAAAGTAAACTGGAACAGCAGTTTATCAATATAACAAACACAATTTGAAATGCAATAGTAATGTTAACATACAACTCTTGTTATTAACTAAAGAATTCTATAAAAAATTACTCATGTAGTTGCTCATGTTCTGTACATATAAGAAAGAGACCTATAGAGCTGCATGGGCTTGTTAGAGCAAGGTCCCCAAACAGAATATAATACCTGAATGCTTTGATTACTTTGAATAAAAAAAACACTTAATAAACAAAAACTTCGTTAACATACTAGAAAGATACATAACAGCATATTCCTACCATTAAAAAGTTTCCTGAGACAGAAAAATGAACTTAAAATCGAAAAGTTATCCGGCGATCGTATTCGTCAAAAACGTGAAAATCCACAACTTTGATGTATACCTAGGCAACAAATTTTAGTTTTTCACGTCCAAAACGTGAAAATCCACAAAATTGACGTATACCTTTGCTTGGTAATTTTTTCGTTTTTCTTAAGGCCCGGTAACACCGCCAGAACTTTGCTGGAGCGGTGAAAAAAATTCCATCACCGCTCGTATCCATTCACCACCGTTTAAACAGAAGTTGGCCCCCGTTAAGGCAACGCCGTATACGCTCGGCCACCGCCCTGAAAGTTTTGAGCTGCACAAAATATTGCGAGCGGTGGAGAGCAGGCAATTTTCCGCTCCGGCAAAGTTCACCACCGCTCCAACAACGCCCAGTCAAAGTTTGGCACCCATATCAATTCCTTTCATAGCAAAAGCGCTCCTCACAATTTCTGTAAATTTGGCAGTTTAACGCTACGCGTACCGCCTTGACCGGACTGTGCGGTATCTGTGCAGTTCTGTGTGTAGAGAGGTCGGGCTGTATTCATTATTTCTTGGGGGTGCATAAATTGCTCTAATTATACGTACGCGTGTAATGCGCAAGTTTATTGTGACGGCACTAAACCCATCCCACTCATTATTCCCCTATTTTCATAATGGTACTGACCCAATGAAATGTAGTGCAGTGCGCTCGTACGCGCTGCGCTGCGTGTGTACATGTACTGTACTTATGCATGTTCAGTTATATGTGTATGCATAGCATTACGTACATGCATACAGGGCTAGCTGGCACAAAACCCTGGGTCGGGCTTCTAAAATGGGACATGAAGCATGATTTGACATGAAAATTGACGGAGCTAAAAATGAATCAATCAAAATGAAATTTATATGTATGAAAAGCTTACGTATCATATGTCATTGTCTGTGATTGAGGATTTACAAATTTGACGCAAAACGCGTTGCTGCAAAGTTAAAGATTGGTTTATTGAAAGGCAATCGAGCACAGTGCGACCGATCCATTGACATTGTGTATGAGAGAGTAATTTTTTTTAAATGGATTGTAAAGTTCAACGTCAAAGTGACGGAGGTTTTTTTTCAAGTAAGGGCATGGTTTTACATGGAATGTAAAGGAAATGTTTCCTTCTTCTCATATCTCGATTGAGGATATTATTCTCAATTTCGATTTTTAATGGTAAAGAAAAGTGTAAAAAGATGTCGAGAATTTTACCATATGTCATGTAATATAAAATGCGCGCGGGTCGGTTGATCTCCCAAAAGGAGCGCAAAGGAATTGATATGGCTAGACGCAAGTTCGTGGACGCTTTGGTCCGCTAGGCCAACGCAGAAATCTTGAACGCTGGACCACCGCTGCTTCGCCAGCTATTTGCCCGGGCGGTGATTAAACGTTGCACAAACTTTGGTGGAGCGGTTGTAAGCGTTTTACGGGCGGACACGGGATTGCTGGAATGGTTTCGGGCGTTGAAGCAGCGATCCATTGCGGTGATGAACTTTGGTTTGGCGATGGTATGGAGGTGTCACCGCTAAACCAACGCTCGCTACCGCTCGCTACCGTTAAACCAACGCTAAAGCAACGCCGGGTTCAGCGGTGCACCGCTAAGGCAACGCCCGTGTTTTCGATTTGTTTCCCATTTTGTGCGCGGTGACGAGCGTTGTCGAAATTCGGCCCCCTCTCCCTACCGTTCAAGGAACGCTCCAACAAAGTTCGGGCGGTGTGACCGGGCCTTTACTCAATGGCCCTGAAGGGACACGCAGACATGAACATCTGCGTCCTATATTCATGTCTGCGTCTCCCAAAAGGGACACGCAGACGTGAGTATTGGACGCAGATTATTTTTTTCACTTCTTGGACGTAAAAAGACAATAAAACCCTTCCATATGTATACGTCAATTATATACGTCTGCGTCGGCCCAATTAAAGGGACACGCAGACGCGAATATTGGACGCGAATTTTTTTCAGTCAGCTGAGCACCAGGAAGCTAAGCACACATGGGTTTGTATATAGCTAGTTACTGATAAAGGGATTACCAGCTGGTATCTCATACTCAGTGCAGATTCACAGTCTTCTAATAGGCCATTTTCGTATTGTAACCAAATTTAATGCATAGGTCTTTATGAAGTGATACAAATTATTTCATTCACCTGATAAGTATAATAGTATTTCAATAGTCAGAATTAATGCATACTGCATATATTAAGCGTTGCTAGGTAGGTCAAGCCATATGCCCGAATTCATGCACAAAGGAGGTTTGTCGACAAACCGAGGTTATGTACGTCATATGACGCGTTTTGTACAAACCTCGTTTAAATAACAAAAGGAGGTTTGTCGACAAACCTCCTTTGTGAATTCGGGACATAATGTTTGTCCTACCTGGCAACAACTAATGTATGCAGTTCGAATTCTGTCTATTGAAATACTATTATTCTTATCAGGTGAATGAAATAATTTGTATTGAGGCACTTCACAAAGACGTTAGCCTATAATCTAGGCGGAGTGCCGAGCTTTTTTCTTTGCTGCTAGACTAACCCTAACTAAGCAGAACGTCTGATACGGCGAGACTACGAACCGTGAGTCGCGAAGCGGCTCACCGCCTATATCACTGGTCTAGCTTTAGTCGTTGTTTTTTTATTATCGACAATGAATCCGTGGCAGTTTTTCGTACGAAAAACTGCCACGGATTCATGGTCGATAATAAAAAAAAACAACGACTAAAGCTAGACCAGTGATTATAGGCGGTGCGCGGCTCACGGTTCGTAGTCTCGCCGTATCAGACGTTCTGCTTAAGGTTAGTCTAGCAGCAAAGAAAAAATCTCGGCACTCCGCCTAGATTATAGGCTACAAAGACGTAAGCATTAAATTTGGTTACATTACGAAAACGGCCTATTGCAGACCCTACATCTATACTTATTCAGAGTAGTTTGCAGGTGGTGGTCTGTGTGCATCGACAGACCACTTCATTTATTGATTTCGTCAACATTTTCTTTCTTATATTTCTTTATAATACCTAGGTCACATATAAACCGGGCCCGGGGGGGGGGGGGGGGGCTTACCGTGGATTTATAGAGACCGGAACCTTCCTATTATCATTTCTACGGCATGTGTGGTCACATATTCTGCGGCGCCCGGTGAAAATTGGGCGAGTGAAATGCAAGGCACCCGTAAGCGAAAAAAAAATCCTACGAACTTTGACTCGCGAAGGAAACCAGCGCATACATGCGCACGTGGAATCAGGTAGGGTGGCTAATAGGGTGATAGTAATTGTACAAATCAATCTTTCACCAACTCAGGACAGCGTGTTACTAATAGAACCTATCAGTTGCCGTGAGGGTTCAAATCTCAGTTTATTTAGTTTTTTGCCTTTATAAATAGTGAGGCAAAGCAATAAATAATCAAAGTCCAATTGTTTGTGACCTCTTTGCATGCGTCAGGTATGAAAAGTTCGTAGACCGCCCGTAAGGGTTCCGGCCGGCTGCCTGCCGTTGAGCGTACGGGCTCTGTCCGATGAGCAGATGCACCCATGGCTCCCGGAAGGTGCCCGGCCGGGTTCCGTACGTGCGCCGGTGCACTGAACTCAGATAGCAAAAAGTCCGGGGCCCATCTGGGTTTTGTATGGCCTCGACTAGAGCCCACGTTACCAGATCATGTATACCAGAAGGGCCTTCCCACCCATGCAGAACCAAAGTACCAACACATTATAGATGTATGCATTTCATTTCGAAAATACTACAAATGTTAATTGCTAATTATTAGGACATTTCACTACTTTGTATAAATTACATTTAATTAAACATGAATTAGGAAAAAACACTAACTATGAACTAAAACAATTTCAATAAAATACAAGTATATGGAAATATCTCATTCACATTGGAAACATTTATCATTTTACGTGGAATTCCAATTTTATGCGATCTTTCTTCAAGCTTAAAACAGGAGGCGAAACTCTTGTAATTTATTCAAACGCATTCGTGAGTTCTAAAGCGTAACAATGGGATGTGTAACATTCCACTTGGCTTTGAAGTTCCATGCTCCGAACCGCACTTCCACTGCGCAACAAGCAAAATTGACAAAAGACTCAACTCCATTTCGTTGACGTAGACGAAAGACTTCCTGCATGACCGATTGTCAACGAAACGGAGTTTTAAGTCTGCTGTTAATTCCGTTTGTTGCTACGGCAGTCAGCCAGTGAAAACGATTTTTTTTAAATACAATTATGGAAATGCAAGCACTACTTTAAACAAACAGAACTTTGTTATTCCTAGTTCATTTTTCTTGATTGAGGTGTCATAGGAAAGCGCAGAAACTCAACTTGTTTTAGAAATGTGATTTTCTCGTTGAAGTTCACATACCGTCCTCTAAATGATCGACTTTTTGGTTTCCTCTCTTCAAATTGATTTTAATCACTCATGCGTGAAAAATGCATTATACGAGAAGTACCATATGAAAGATTAGGATCTAAGCTTTACAAATATGTGACATTTATCAATTATTATTGTGATTAAGTTATGATAAAACATCGACAATTCTCGGTTTCTTTTTTTCTGGGACGCACTGTATATTATACAGGCGCGGATCCAGGATTCTTAGGGGTGGGGCCCAAATTTGAAATCCATTTGAAATTTAGTGTGCTGAAACTTGAAAATCGTGCCGGCCAATAGTTTGCTTATAGTGTGGGGGGGGGGGGAGGGGGGAGGGGTAGTGAGCACCAATTTTTTTGCTCGCGAAAATTTGAAAATCGCCCTCCCCCCCCCCCCTGGATCCGCCAGTGATATTATATGCATGCTTATAATACAAATTTAAATGTAGTTGAAATAAAAATCCTGAGAATTGATTTATTACCGGTTTCAATTTATTTTGTAAGATACTGAATTCAAATTATAAATTACAAATAAGTGCAACAAACTACATATTACAAACAATGCATACCAATAAGTGTTACTATTACCGCGTTTACACAGTGACTAGGCTCCGGGGTTGAATTAGTCTGCAAGCACAGACCCTGGTCAGTCGTATAGGTGAGTCTGCACTATAAGACTACAGGCCATGTACTTTAGCTGCTCCTGACACAACCAGTAGGTAGCTGGGCTAGACTTCTCTCAAGGCACAATGATTTTTTGATTAAGTGTCAAATTAGGGTCTGTGCCTGCAGACTAGGGTTGAATCCTCAAGCAGGGTTGAACCTAGCCTTTTGACAAGGGCTCATGACTCTGGCTAAGCGGCTGAGATGAATCTAGATACCCGGGGTGAACGCGCTATTCTTGCTCTGTCGTTCACTGGGGCTTTCGCGATTAGTCTCTTTTTAGTCGCTCTGCGTCTATCAGCCTTGTTCAAAGGCTTGGTTGAACCCTACGCAGAGGGGCAACTGTGATCGCGTTTATATGGAAACAAAAAAAGGTTCAACAACACCCGCAGAGCACAATGACGTCACAATGAGGATTTGTATTAATCATCAGCAGAGTGAGCATTAATTAATTGTTTGGCCCTCGAAAATTTGAAAAATCGCACCCCCTCCCCTTTGAGCGCCAGGGGAGGGGGGCCCATCTAAAAAAAAAAGGTAAAATTAACGTGTTTTTACATGTTTTTTTCCCCAAGTTGTATTTCGCAAATCGTTTGAGAACAATATTAAGCACAAATGTTCACGATGGTCGGTGCCATTTAATAAATATTTGTTAAATCCAAAGGCAAAAGAGTGCCCGGACACACGACTACCCCCCCCCCCCCACCCCCCCCCCCCCCCTACACATTGACCGTCTACAGCAATTTCCGATAGCCTCAGACTCGGATAAACTTTTCAGAGAATCTGAAAGTTTATTTCAAATCGATTCAGCTTATTTACTCATAAAGATTCAATGTAACAATAGAGCTGTTAGATAATTATTTGTAAATGGTTGAGATATTTGAATGTAAGAATCTAAAACGAACTAGAATTTAAATCGTCACGAGGACGATTAAGGTGGTCTGTCTTCAAGTCTTATGATAGATTATAATATTTACTATATTGAGAAAGGGAGAAGTTATATAGACATGTAAACAATGATGATCATGATGATGATCATGATGATGATGATCTTGATAGTAATGGTGATGACGATGATGATGATGATGATGTTGATGATTATCATCAAGAGACCATGATGACATCAGACTGAAAAAAATGAGAGAACATTTCGTCCTTGTTTTCACGAAGTGACAGTAGTGAGGAAAATCGTAACGCAAAGTGAATGCAATTCTTTTTCACTACCGTCACTTCGTGAAAACAGCAACGATTTAGATAGTATATAGTCTCAGCTACAACATACTCAAAAATCAACAAAAACCGAGCAGAAATAATGGCGATATTGCTCGCAAAAGACAAGAATGTAGAATCCAGATTTGAGAAAAAGTCATCTCCCATAAGGATTACACGCAAAAAATATTGGATCAAGTGATAATAGGGTAATAATAAAGTAAATATAGTTGTTTATTACATTATTAGCGATTCTACGTGTTTTAATGAGCAAAGGAGATGGTACAGTGAAAGGTCAAAAAGAAAAAAAAGTGAAGAAAACAAATTGTTGGAGACGCCCGGACTCGAACCAGGGACTTCGAGGTCGGAAGTCAAGTGCGTTACCGATATACCAAAACATTTCCCATAGAGATTACACATAAACGGAAATGGAATTCTCAAATCCCACTTTGCAAGTGAAATATGAGCATGACCCCGGCATCTGATCGAAAAAAAAGGAAAACTTTTGATAGCTTATTGTCTCAGCTACAACATATTCAAAGCTCAGCGTAAACAAAGATAAAACGACGGAGATATTGTTCCCGAAAGACGAGAATGTAGAATCCAGTTTTGACAAAAAGTCATGTCCCATAGAGAATACACACAAAATGTGAAAAATTGACATGCCTCCTTTAATCGCAAAAATACGCCATGATACCATTGTCAAAATGAAATATCGTGGCGACTGCATTTGTAGAGAATATTCTCAGGTAGAACATATCAAAATTTGAAAGAAAATTAATCAATATTTACAGAGATACAATCAATTTTCTAAAAATCTGCTGACGTCATAATATGCAAATTGAAATTTTAGTTCGGAGGCCATTATGATGACGTCATGAGTTAATTGAGGGTCAAATGAGACATGAAATCATATCTCCAACTCATAATCTATTTAAATATGAAAGAAATTGGGGGTTACCTATCCATTCTGAAGAGTTAAAATGAATTTTGTATAGGCATGTTTTTGCCCATGTATTGTGGATACAGATAGCGCAGGTCGGCGCGTGCGTTCACTTTGACAGCCGCTAATTGCGTTATTACTGGTCGGAAAAAGGTAAACAAGGTATCAAAATGCTTGGAAAAATGTAATAAATATGATAACAGAGAAAATTTGGCGATTCTATGTTGCAAAATGCCAGGACGCGCGGGTACGTGCGCGTCGAGGTGCACGCACAGAATTTGTTGACTTTTTTAGTTGACCTCTGACCTGAAGTTGATGTATACCAAATATGGTTCATTTTTGATGACTCATTATTGAGATACGATAATGACCTGATTTTTACAAAATGGCGCCTGGATGACGTCACGATGACCTACTGACCTTGAAAAAGTAAATTAGACTTGAAATCATAGGGCTTGATGACTGACAAAAATTTGAAGGAAATTGACCATGTAGATTTCGAGTAAACGTGTGCACAAAAAAGTGTACGGAAGAAATAAAAATAAATAAAGAAAGAATAAAGAAAATTCTAGCGAAATCAAAAGGTGATCTGTCATCGACAGACCACCTAATAAGCAAAGTGATTATGTTGACAGCACATAAACACACGTGGAGAAGCAATCAGTGGCTATATCCTCTACAAATGCTGACGTTATCCCCGGGGGGCGCATATTTTTTTTACACAACTGTTTAGCCACTTCAGTCAAATATACTGTGCAAACGACTAGAGACAGAGTCTAGCATTACCCTTAGCAGTGTTTTGTTGATTGCTGGAGATGTACATGCATGTGTACATACTCGTTATTTGTTTCGAGTTAAATCTATCCCCTCTTCTCTTTCATTATGTATTTCTGTGTTCTCCTTCAATCTATCCTCTTCAATTTTGTCATGTAGACCTATTTCTTCTTTTTTCTTCAATCTATATCCTTTTTCTCCTTCGATATTTCTTTGTTTTTTCTTCAATCTATCCCCAGTTCTCCTTCGTCGTTATGTATTTCTTTTGTTATCCTTTATTCTAACCTCTTTTCTTTTGTTTTATGTATTTCTTTGTTTCTCCTTCAATATATCCTTTTCTCCTTGGTCATCTATTTCTTTGTTTTCATCTGATATTCCCTTCTCCTTTTAAGTTTATTTCCCTGTTTTTCCTTAGTCTAGATCTATGATCCTCTTAGCTCTTCAATTATATATTTTCTACGTCTCTTTGACTTATCCTCTTCTCTTTCCTTATGTATTTTCTTGTTTTTCCTTCTCCATATCCTCTCCGCTATCCTCGTTTTCCCCTTTCTATCATCTTCCGGCTTCCCTGGGTATAGTGCTTGCACATAGTGCGCTGATGACTTAGACTCTTTCACCAGAGCACTTCTTGGAATTTTTTTCGCGAAAATGGCTAAACAGTTGTGTAAAAAAAATATGCGCCCCCGGGGGGGGGGTACTCAGATTATAGTCGGACGGGGGTGTGCGGCTGAGACCTCCGAACCCATACCCACATCCAAGGGTCCTTTTGCTGAAATAGGTACCCATGTCTAAGGATTTTTTGTCAAAAATGGACCCATGTCTAAGGATTTCAAACTTCAAATATTACATTTTTTAAGCTGTAATAATACACTCCAGAAAAGCATATGGAGAGTCAACGCTAATGCATATTGACCTCTAGCCACAGCACTACGCGTTAATAGGCAGTATTTAAATACATGAATAGTCAATACACTCATAACAGAGAGATGCACACAATCATGCCGATGCGGCTGATCGGCAAGTTCGACAGTGGACTCACAATTTGATTTTTTAAATTATTCTTTTTAACATCGGAAAGTTAAAAAATGTATATTACTGCTATTTAGATCTTATTGATTGTCACTAAAGTATCGATTTTTAGTGAAATTGGTTGAGTTTTACACAGTGGTGTTTGAAATGTTGAGAATCAATACTAATAGCACAGCTTTTAATACACAGCCAGGATAGTAATGCACCTATGTGTGTAATAATACAATGGCCAATAATTTTGCAGTTTCTCGATAAAGTTCTTTATTAGTAAACTGTACCATACTACATGTAGTTTACAAGTAGTTTACACACATAAAGATGAAAACACCATGCAACATAATAATACTGTGCTAGCACCTCTAGCATCTGTTTGAATTGAAGGACTTTTCCTGTTAACGTACCCTTACACGAGCTCTCAAGCATTGGCTATATAGCTCCCTGCTTGAGCCCCGCTGCTGCCCGGCTGCTGGGCAGAGGGTACGCAGGGTATAGCTGCCGATCTTTCAGCGTGCGAAGCGCTACAAGTTTCCGGGGGGTACGACCCCTATACGGCGGATACCATAGCTAGCGCGCATTATGCCATAGCCCATGGGGTCCTGATATATGTGGTACCCCGGGATCTAGTTGAGTTTACGAGCTACGTACGTACACACCCACTGACTTAGAGGTCAGTGCGTACACCTCGTACACTGGAAATGCAATCACCGAAGGGTCCATTTATTTAGAGATGGGAGAGATTTAGGCATTTTCAATGTAGGAGCAAATCCCAAAATCCAGGAGAAAATGAGGGAGAAAAGAGGGGAAAGGAATAAATGAAAAAAGGGACCCATGTCTAAGGATTTTTTTAATGAAAAGGGGACCCATGTCTAAGGATCTTTCCTGAAAAAGTCACCCTTCCGAGCGGCACGCGCGTTTCCGTTTTACACCCTGCCCTAGGCTTTTTGGCAAGAAATTACACGAAACATGCTGTATCCGAAGTCTAAGTTTGTTTATATCGACGTAAAGAATAGCGAAGCCAAAGCTTATGTACAATTTCAATTGGGGATGCGAGGTCTTCTTGTTCAAGACGGTTTTCCCGATATATTATTGTTTTGTTATCGCTGGGCTAAATTTTGCGAGCTGATCACGCATCCTCACGCTCTTAGAGTATTGCGTATTAATGGATAAAAATAAATGATACGACTAGGAAGATCAACTAGTATAGAGAGTTAGCTAGCGCTACGTGACGTTTTCAGAGTTCTGGGTGGTGTGGCAGAGCGCCGAGGCAAGATGTGGACGACTAGACTCCGAATACCAGTCGGTTTGTAAAATTTTATTGGAGAAATGCCTAGGGCAGGGTGTAAAACGGAAACGCGCGAGCGGCACATACCCGTATACCCAATATACGTGAGTACCCCCCCCCCCCCCCCCCCCCCCCCGGGACGTTATCAAGTCGTCCTTCTGTTTTTCGTCAGATTATTTCCAGGTTTTGATGCTCTTGAATTCAAGCTTGTAACGTTCCTTTCTCCTCTGTATGAAACTTTGAGAGCAAATAGTAGCAATTACTGTATTCTATGGCTCATAATCTTCAAGTTTGATATAATGATTTATCCATTTCATTTTTCGTTCGGAGATGATAAAGTCAGAGTTCTGGTCATGCGATTGCATCATTGTGGAAACGATCAGAAAGGTTGATTCATCTAGCATATAACTGCAAGGCCTAGTCTTGGTAAAGTTACAAGCACTGTACACAAAAAGGTTTATATGGGACTACACGTACATGTCATATTAAGAGCATAAAGGCATTTGAAAAGCCATGCTTTTCAGGGAACATTTTTTATGTGACGTTCTTCCACACTTGCATAATACAATAACGCTCACAAACTATTTTTAATCTCTTCCCAGAACTCAACCTTCTCTTTAAGCATGGATTCTAATTCTTTATATCTTTTATTCTTCTCCCATTTTTGGTTCGATTCAATTGTGCAGATTCTTCTGCATATGCTGGGGTCATTTTTGAGCTCATTGCGGTTCCTTGATTTGTTTATAGAATGTACAATTAAATTGAAGTACATTATTACACACTATCAATTTGACAGCTTTTAGAACAAACTCTTAGGTTATTCTATTTTTCAACTCTTGAGGACATGCATGTTTCCAATCAATATTGAATAGAAGAATCTAATCCAACTTAATGATTAGTATAAAGAGTGCTAACATCAAAAGCAACTAAAAAATATTATCGTTAACATTTTTCAGGTAGATAATTCATGAAATCTTCACTATGTCGGATATAGCTTTTTACATGTTTTAAGTATGGTTTCAACAGCATACCAATCAGATTGCTTACATGAAGGGTAGGATATTCGCCTTATCACTCTCCTTTTCATGAGTTATATACCTTCCCCTGCTCTTGTTTATCTCCTGCTAGTACACAATGTGTGTAAACTGGCAAAATGAATATATTTTTAATCAATGCATGTCGCCCTCTTGAGGACTGTATGTCACCTATTACACACATTAAACCATTTAATACTAAGGGTCATTTTTTTTTTTCAATATTTTTTTGCATGAATTTTTTTTTTTCCCCTTGAAATTATTTTTTCACATTTTTTTTCTCCCCCAAAATGTTTTTTTTATAATTTTTTTTTTTTTTTTTCCAGCCTTGAAAGTATTTTTTTCAAACTGAAATTATCTCGAAATAGTATTTTTAAGTCAAATTTGTTTTGTTGCACTTCTTATTCTAAAATTTTGGGCATAACAAATATGGACCCCCCCCCCCCCCCCAAAAAAAAAAAATCAAACCAAGGTTATCTAATATAACAGTTATTTGCCCTCAGCGCTGCACGCTTCGGGAAAATATAACCACTTGGGAAATATACCTCCCTTCAGCGGTCCAAATAATGTTATATTACACCTCCTGCCAGTCATTAACTGTATAATATATACATCCACTGTATTTTTTTGTAAATTGACCCTTTCAGCTTTGTGCTGCTGGTCGATCAATATATGGGTCATTTCACGTTAAGTGTACACTTTTTGAAAAATGGGGTTTTCCCCATTTTGGCATCTTTTAAACAATTATTATTTTATGTTGGCCATTTTATTTGATGGACCTTATCAACAGCAACCTACAGTTCAATTTTCATAACACTGCAAACATTATTTCTGTTAATTTCAGCATTTTTAGTGCATTTTTAACGGAAAAGGGATTCTCATTTCATAATTTTGATAATGTTCATTGATATCTTACATGAATCTATTGAGAGTTGTGTAAAATTTTAATGTTTTAGTGTCAGCACAGCCACTATGTAACATCATAAAACTTATTTGACCAAATTTGACCAATAAATGTGAAAATGATGAATATTTTTGTAAAAGGCATCTTTTCCGTTAAAATTAAAAAACATGTCCTCTCCATAACATTGAGGCCAGCAGCAGTGACTTAAAATGATATATATGGGCCTAAACTCTATTTAAATAATCTTCAGAATGTTTGAAAATGAGGACATGTCTCAAATCAATGAACAAAATATGTGATATATATTTTATTGCTTGGTTAATTTGATGACTTTATTTTCCGTTAAAAGTGTGTCCTCTCCATAACAGGTATTTTCTTCATATATTAAAGCACTGAGGCTTGCACTATCTATGGCACTGGTATACAATAATAATATGCCTCCATTTAATATCATGAAATGTGATTTTCCATCTACATATCTATAGATGGTCAGTATCTCACACGAATGCAATGTTAAACTGAATGTCCTCTCCATAACAGAGTTACCCATTGTTAACAATGTACAGAAACAATTATTTTTTTATAGTATAATCACTTCCTTCATGTAAGAAAACATTGATATGTTGTTCCACTCAGTATAAGAATTCATTAAATATCATGTCAACAGCTATAATTTTATTTTGATATTGATTTTCATTAATTCCTCTATGTAATTGGGTAATTTCTGAATGCAAAGACAGAAATATTCTCACAACATAGTCTGATATTAAATACATTTTAAAGTGCAATATTTGTAAGTGTGTAACTGACAAAATCTACTGATCATTGCAATCATTTACCACCCTGGTAGCAATATAATGTATGCCATTAGGTTGTTAAGGAGAGGACACATTTTTTTAACCAGGCACTTCAAGTAGGGAAAACAAATCCTCTGACCTTTGCCCCATATACAGTATCCATCAAAATAAACTATACGTTCGCTGTAACGTTTAGCGCAGTAAACGCAGGTGCGCGTTAAAAGGCCCATTATTGCACTTATCGCACACAGGTGCGATAGTAGCCTTTAAACAAGGCCACTTGTCTGATAGACGCCGAGCGACTAAAACGAGACTAATCGCGAAAACCCAAGTGAACGCGAGAGCGAGGAGCCCATCCTAGTGGCCTTTATCAATCTGATTTGGATTTCTTATGTTAACCCTCGTTTCCGACTGGAATTCGCTCCAGAAAATGGAGCGTTCAATCAGCGAACGTATCCTCGCACGACGTCAGCATATCCATCACACACACACACACACAGTAAACTCTACGTAGTGCGAACATGGACCTACATGCTATGAACTATTACGTACGTGCTAAGACCACTGACCTCTACATGGAACGAATCACGAACGAAGCCAACTGGGAGATCGCCGTTCTGATTGGTCAATAAATCCAAAGTAGGCGTATTGGCATGCTAATATGTATCTATGAATAATTCATGCGGAGCAGTGAAACCCACTTTCAAAAAGGCCTCGTGACGTTCCGTCACTCGGTCGCGCGTTCACTCCGGGTATCTAGACTCATCTCAGCCGCTTAGAGTCACGAGGCCTTGTCAAAAGGCTAGTGCGATAGCTGCGCCTGGGTCCGATAGGGCTTATTGCACTTATTGCACTTATCGCACCTGCGCCTGGGTCCGATAGGGCTTATTGCCGGCCCTCTTGTTGCACCTCTGCGCTAGCTTCGATAGGGTCTACTAACCTACTAGCGCACCTGCCTTGCCCCTCGAACTGCACTGTTGTATAGAAAGAACGAAGGGAAAACGAAATGGCAGAATTTATGGTACGGCATTAATAAAAAGAAGAAATATCAAATGAAATCGTGAACGGAATGATGATTTTGAATTTCATTCCCCCGTTGAAGTACCGTCTTGTTGTCCTTGAGTACTAATATTAATTCACAAGGACCGATTTATGCAAGGGTCACTCTGTGGCCTGGACCCACCCTCCTCAGGTCATCACCTTTCTTCACCTGAGCCAATTATTTGTAACCTCAGGGTTTCACCATCACTTCATGTGCTTCACAAAAAACAAAGGCAAAGCATCACTCTTATCAGCAAATGTGTTAGTCCAGGCTTCACCCTTTGAATTATTTGCATAGGTGATGCTTCACTTTTGTCAGTTTTCCATAGGTGAGGCTTCACTTTTGTAAGTTTTCGGCCGGTCTGAAGCTTCACCACTGTTTCACCATACTGGCCATTTGCATAGTTCAAGCTTCACCACTGTTTCACCATATTGGCCATTACATATTTCAAGCTTCACGTTTTGAAATCAAGCTCCACCAATGTTTACTTATAATAGTAGACCATGACTGCAATGGTCTATAGTCATGATAGTAATTCCATACTGCTCAATAAGTACCAAGTCAACCAGGTTTCAATTCAAAGATACAGTAACATGTTTATTTTGTCATGCTGGGTACAATACCGACAGCTCGTAGGCTACTAGTCTCGTTTCCAGACTTGAGGCTGGCCTTTCAGGCACGTATACTGCGAATACTCACGCAACTAGTTATGTGTAGGAGACTAGTAGACTACTCGAAAACGATCTCGTGAAATCTCGAAATCAGTTTCGCTGGAGAAAAGTTCGGTGACCTCAGGACGATCACTCTGCGAGTGCATGAGTGACCGGAATAAAAATTAAATAGTTGTTTTGAAACGCACGATTTTGACATGATTTCGACATATTTTCGACGCGACCGGTAGTGGCTTCGATGTCACATCACCTGAACAAACAAGGCGACCAATTGGATTCGATGTCACATCACCAGAAAAAACAAATTACTCGTCAAAGCTTCACACATTTCATCAATTTGTATAGTAAAGCTTCACCCAATGAAGAAAAACGAACGTTAGGACTTCACTACAACAACAAATAGGTCAGGGTCAGGCTTAGGCGTCGAGTCGACGTCGATATTTGGCGACCTCTGAGGAGGGTGGGTCCAGGCCACAGAGTGACCCTTGCATTAGATTTGAGGCGAACGTAATTTTAGGTGAATGTGGGAGAGGACTATTTATACGTCTCACTATTCTGATTGGAATTATCAAACTACAACTACAGTAATTTGTTTTCCAGGTCCACGATCGAGAGTCCCAGATCCCAGTACTGTATGCACTCATTTGCATACAGCCAATCAGAGCAATACGCGGTCTGT
Source organism: Strongylocentrotus droebachiensis (assembly GCA_035222895.1). NCBI lineage: Eukaryota > Metazoa > Echinodermata > Echinoidea > Camarodonta > Strongylocentrotidae > Strongylocentrotus > Strongylocentrotus droebachiensis. The sequence continues at coordinate 25,578 of JAVYIG010005400.1, read as the reverse complement.
GTGTAGAGCTTCGCACCGTTTCGCATGGTAACCGTTTCGCATCACGAACAATTGTTTATAGAAAAATCAGTTCTCACTAGTTCTTAACCTTTACAAATAAAGTGCGTTCGAGAAAAAACGAAACTTTGAATTGTCGATGTTTTATCATATCTTAATCTCAATTATAATTAATAAATGACACATATTTGTAAAGCTGAGATCCCCTTCTTTCATTTGATTCACATGTTGCAAATTTAACACACGAGCGCTTTAAAACAATTTGAAGAAAGGGTTACCAAAAAAAAATCATTTGGCGAACTGTATCTGAATTTCAAAGAGAAAATCACATTTCTAGAAATTTCATTTTCTACCTCTTTATATGAAACCTTAATCAGGAAAAATGAGCCAGGAATAAAAAAAAAGTTCTGTTTGTTTAATTAAATGCTTGCATTTCCATAATGTTATTAAACAAAATCGTTTTCACTTGCTGCAAGCAAGTGCCTTGTTATCTGTGAAGAAAAAAAAAGTTGTTAAAGACAATTGTTTTGTTATCTGTTTAAAAAAGAACTGTGTTAAAGACAAGCAAGTGCCTTGTTATCTGTTAAGAAAAAAAAAGTTGTTAAAGACAAGAAGTGTCTTGTTACTGTTGAGAAATAGAACGGTTTTAAAGACAAGCAAGTAACTTGTTACAGTACCTGTTATTCATTTATCAGTTAGGACTTTCTGATCAGTTATACCAACAATTATGGAAACCTATATTCTCATATTGTTTTTGCAGGAATTTAAAGTAAGATGTTTTTTTTTGCTTATTACTCACTATAAATACTAGTTTAATTGACAATATGCATGGTATCGGGACATTTCCTACCTTATATTGCGTTATCTAACTTGGTATATGAAAATCAAAAATAAAGACTGGTGAATGTATTGATTACAAAAAAGTAAATTGCATTTAAACATTCAGATTCAGATGTCACTGTTAAACAAAGTGTCCTCTCCATAACATACAATGTATATCAACGAGTCACTCTTTGAGAGTTTGGATTATAGAAAAAATAAATAATAAGACTTGTATATAAAAACTGGTGTATCAATAGACAATATCAGTATTGTTTTTATTGTAAAATACTGTTTAAATAACATGAAACAATGTATGAATAACAAAACTTTCACGCCATATATTCTGAGATAAAGTTGGAGTTGTAATGATGGTGAATAATTTGAAGTTTATCCTCTCCAATATATGTCACTTGGCTCATATAATGTTCCAATAATCTATTGCCATGTTCTTACAGAAATGTTAGAAATGAATGATGCATAGCAATCTACATATCAACTAATATAATAAGAGTTCATATTGCTAAGATTTGTTGTTAAACAAATGTCCTCTCCAAAACACGTCAATGAATTAAGTTTGGAAGCTCATATTTGATTAAAACTTGCATTCACTTGTTTTTTTTTACACAGCATCAAATAATTTAGACATAAATGCAACACTGTATACCAAATTTGAAGTCTATATAAGAAGAAGGACAAGAAATTCTCATGTCATTAAATAAATTCAACCTCCCCATAATTCAGTTTCCTATAAAATACACTAATTTTATGGCAAAATATGGCTTAAGTGAATAGGAAATAAGTGCATCAACATCTGATAAGTATAAAAAGGCATATAAAAGTACAGAAAACTATGTGTATACCATTTACAGGTATAATAAAGCTGATGTGTTCTTTGTTAAACAAAATGTCCTCTCCAAACGCCTATTTTTGTTACTGTATTTCAATCGAATATTTCTATATGTAAACATGGACTTGACGCTCTATAATTTTACACATTTCTGACATATACCCCAAACTTTCAGATCTGTGCATCTTTTGCTCTAACAACAATTTTCATTTTTGACCCCCAGTGAGAAAAAAAGTGTACACTTAACGTGAAATGACCCATATACCAATAATATATATATATATATATACTGGTCCTGCAACAGTTGGTCTCAATTTAAAGTCCACATCAGAACCACAAGGATTTTTATTAGGCTGCAATCTGTACAAGACTACACAAACACATAATTATCACTCAATGACCTTTATCTTGTGACATTTGTCTTTTGACTCACATTCCCTATGATCGTAACTTGATCTCCTTCCCAACCCCCCTCCCCACCCAGTGTTATTTAGGGTACGCCTATATGCGTGTTCCCAGCACCCCCCTCCCCCCCCCCCCCCCCCCCCCCCCTTTCAGATTAAGTCCAGTGTGTAAAGTCAACACGGGTAGATCTTTTTCTTTGTAAAACGAGCCTTTTCCAGCACCCCCCCCCCCCCCCTTTTCAGCATTAGTCCGGTGTGTAAAGTCAATACGGGCAGATCTTTTTCCCCGCTACGAGTCAGAGATTTTGGGAACACGCATGCAGTCCCTCCGAGCGGGGGGGGGGGGGGGGGGGGGGGGGGGGGCGGGATCTCCCTATGAGGCAGAAAGAGTTCCAAGGTTTAAATCCAAAGTTTAATCGCTTGATTGAAGTACACCTTGATATTTACAACATGCTATAATTTTTGAAAATTGGAGTGGACTCAGGCTTTAACAGATTTTGAGATGTCGCAATAACAAGAAAGCTGGGCAGATGGACGGGCAACCCTTCCCATCCCCAAAAAGTGCTAGGCCATTCTTGATATACCGGGTAGGTATTTTCAACTTCTATTTGTAAAATTGTTTCTAATGTCATTTGAAATAGAAATTAATTAGTTTACTTCTTCATTAAGAGTTTTTTTTTCCAGTGTAAAACCATTCATGCTGGCAGAACTACATGCACATGTGTTATGGCTGTAAGGCTCATATTTGAAGAAGGAAAAGGAATAAACTTAGAAATCCAAATTCACAAATTTCTTACTATTTGATATATTTCTTTCTTCACCATACTGTTTCTTTTGTCATTATTTTTTTTCTTCTTCATTTTACAAAAAAATGTATTAATTACAAATGTTAGATTACCCTCTTACTCAAACTGAATGCATTTCTCAGTTTAACTTTAGTTACATAATGGTCAGGGAAGTATGAATCTCTCAGTATCAATAAGAGAACTCACTACTCAATACTCATGACAATATCAAACAGGACTTTGAATTGTCATTTATTGTGATTGGTGCTACTGTTCGTCCCCTGTGACGTGGACAGTCACTTCACTGGCATTTTCCCCCACTATTATCTGGTACTGGACATCAGGTCTGATCTCAATACCAGCGCCATTCATAGCCCTCTCAATGTTACCCAAAATATTATCCAGCACCTGTTGTTCAAAATCTGGAGCATTAACCATTTTTCGGTCCTCAGTTACTGCATCTTGAACCATTTCAGTTTGTACTGTGTTAGCACCGCTCATTTACTTTGACAACTTCACACACATTGGCATGAGCATTGTATGATTTCTTGTACTTGAAAGTCATACCACATTTACTACAAATGAATGGTTCGACACCCTCATGAATGATAAGTTTGTGCCTCTGGAGACTGTTCTTACGTGTGAAGGCACAGTGGCAGAGGTCACACTTGTAGTTCTTTTCCCCTGTGTGGGTAACCATATGGTCCTTGAGACTACTGACCTGAGTGAAGCACTTTTCACATTCTTTACATTTGTATGGGCGAATGCCAGTGTGTATACGAGAGTGGACCTCCAGTTGCTGCTTCTTGTCAAATTTTTTACTGCACATGGAGCATTTGAAACGTTTAACACCACTGGCTTCACAGAGGTGCTTCAGCATCCACCCAAGGTGCCTGAAGACTTTCCCACAGTAAGAGCACAGATATGCACTGGGCTTGGTCTCTGCCTGGCTGTTTTTGGTGTGCATTGCCTTGAGGTGATTGCGTAATGAGCTGGCCAGTTTGAATGACTTATTGCATACATCACAGGCGTGTTTCCTCTCTTTAGAATGGACAGCCATGTGAACCTGCATTGTCGATTTCTGGGCAAATCGCTTTCCACATTCCTGGCACTCAAATCGTTTGTCTTTATGGGTGAGGCGATGACGTCTCCAAAGGTCCCTCTTGGCAAACGTCTTACAGCAATCTTCACATTCAAAAGGACGCTCTCCAGTATGTACTCTCTTGTGTTCAGTCAGAAGGTTGTGGCGGGTAAACTTTCTCCCACATTCTTCACACTCAAATGTCTTGGGGACACTTCCAAGGCACCTGTGCTTCTCCAGGTATCTGTCATACATGAATGCTTTGCCACAACCCCTACAGACATAAGGTCTAATACCTGTACATATATTTCTTCCTACATGGTTTTGAAGACATTTCTGAGTCTTGAAGTGCTTGCCACATGTTTGGCAGGGATGAGGTTTACCTTCTGTATGGATCTCTACATGCTCCACCAGAGTTGCCTTTATCTTGAACCCCTTGAAACATATACCACATACAAATGGCCTTTCATCAGTGTGTGTCTTCTGATGCTGAATCACATTTCTCTTTCCCTTGAAAACTTTGCCACAATACTCACAAACAAACATGGGAATAGTATTCGTGTCATTTTCAGTGGATGTACAATATGCACCATGGTCAAGATCACTCTTGCGAGAAACTAATTCTGGAACTCCCTGCTCGCCATCTAAAACAGTAATGTATTCTACCTGGACTTTGTCTTGAATTTCAATGCTCTCTTCAGTCATTTCTGTTTCTAATTCTAATTTGTCATCACTGTTCTGCTCAATACAGTGCTTCATGCTCTGCATACAGGACACCTCAGCATTCTGTGCAACATCAGAAAATAATAAATTGGTTTTCTCTTGACATCGAGGTACACTGATTTCTGCCCCCTTTTGATTCTTACTATCTCTATTTTTTCTTCACCTTCTTCTTGCAAATCTGCAATTTCTTGTGTTGCCTTAGGGTCCTTTGTTGCTTGAACAATGACCCACATTGGTGGCACTTGTGAGATTTTTGTGGTAGATGAGTACTTTCGTGATCAAGTAACGTGATCTTTTGCTTGAAGCTGCGCTGGCACATCCTACATTCAAAGGGGACGTTCATCGGTGTGGACTCGCCTATGAACCATCAGCTGGCTTCCAGTCTTAAAGTCCTTGTCACAAAAGTTGCAACGAAACACATTTTCATATTCTTGTACTCCAGTGTCAGACAAGGCCTTACAAACTCTTACTTTAAACCCATTGTATTGTCCAGAGGCACTGCGTTTCATCTGCAGTTCACCCGTGTGATATTTTGAATGTCTCTTTAGACTTCTAAGCTGGGTGAAAACTAAACCACATTCCTGACAGGGAAATTGTTCATTCGCATGGGTATGCATATGGACGATCAGACCATTCTTTTGGGTAAAAGTTTTCTCGCACAATGTACAGAAATATGGACGTTCTCCTGTATGTCTTCGCATGTGTGTTTTTAAAACTTGAACATTTGCAAAAGATTTGAGGCAGATGTCACACACCTTCCTTTGGTTCAAGCACTTTGTTTTAAAACAAAGTTCTTCACTCTCTTCACCAGGAATTAGATTGTCAGCAGATGTCTTTATCGTATCAATTGGTTGGTCACTACTATCTCTATCAGCTCTTGTCATACAAGCCTCGGAGGTTTGGGTTTGCCTGCTTCTTAGACGACTCTTCATTACATGATGCTTCTCATGACATCTTAAGAAATGCTTGCTCAGACCACCACTGGTTGTGAATAATCTGCTGCATTTCTTGCATTTAAAATTCTTACCACAGTCTCCATGCTTGGATTTTACTCTCCTTCTGATTACCCAACGTGAACATTTACTTGTTCCATTCTTGATATCCATCATCTGGTTTAATGTGAAGACTTTCTTGTGTGTGTCTTTCTGCTGCTGCTGCTCTATTAATTCTTCAACATCAAGAGTGAAATCTTCCACGAGGCATTACAGAGAGTCCCCTCCAGGAGATAGCACAGCTTAATTCTCTTCACACTGGAAAGGAAGGAAGCAAACATGGTACAAAATGCAATCAGCCTCAATATACCATTTTTCTCTAACCCTTTAACCCATCATTAAACTAGATACTTTTTTTCACTCTGTACTGTATTGCAGTTACTTTTGTTATCTCAAATAAAGTACATCACAGTAGTATAACCTTACTCAAATCATATACATGAAACATACATTAGCAATCCCTTTTTCCTGCTTGGGGTCATTTTTTAAAGAAATTACTGTACCGGTACTTAGAAATACGCTTTGTGTGATCAATCAATCCAACCATCTCATAATCCTCCTAGACTGGCAGAAAGGTGATTTAAAAAGTCATATTTCATTTTATGCTGTCAAGCTTCATGAAGGATTCTTCTCCAAAATGTTGACTGGCCAAAATGCAACCTCACAAAACAGAAATGTGAACTATAGGTAAGGTACCTATGCTTAAAAATCATGAAGGGGGAAACGGGAATCACAAAGAACTCCCTAGTAAGTAAATCCCAATATAGAAAATATTATTGCCATTTCTCTGGAATGGATCAGTCAATTTGAAATAATATGACACGTGTAAATCAATAGTGAGGGAAATGTAGCCAACATTTTAGCCTGTTCGCTTCTTTTGCACAAAAATGACAATATATTCTTTAAATATCACTGTCAATAAATCAAAATCAAAATCAGCTACGCTGCTGTTCACAGAACAATCTGCCCTGCACAATGGGTTTGTAAACGCACGGCCACCGTGAGCGGCAATAAACGATTAGTATTTTGACAACATGATATAGATTATGAAGGTAGCAAACAACGATTTTCATTATAAAATATCTCTTTCAAATCATAATTATACATTATGAGTTTGATAAATTCAAACAATTTTATGGTCAGCTAACTTGATGGGGGATACCAGGGGATACACACCAAAGATTCCTACTTCTCAGACGATCCCCTTTCACGATTATCAATCAATGAATTGTCACCTTATCTAACGTAAAAACAACTAGATGAACCTTTGACTGCATGCAGTAAAAAATTATGCCTCTACTATAGAGCCATTTTACAAACCGAAACAGAAGCAATTAAAAAAAATTCAAATTTCATTGTAATCCATTAACAGGTTCTCAAAATATTGTAATTACAAGCTATTTTACATATATATACAATACATGTACAGTATGAACCTTTGATCTTTGACCTAATGAGTCATGTTTAAATCTAATCAGTTCATTGGCTCTGCAAAATGCATGTCCTGAGTAATCCATCCATCAGTTCTAATGAGAATGGGTTCACAAGCTATTTTGCATATTTGAGCCCCATGACCTTTGACCCCAAATTCTACTCGGTTCATTGGCTCTGCAAGATACATACATGTCCCGAGTTTGATGGTAATCCGTCCATCAGTTCTAATGGCGTAGGAGGCGCGATAGCTCAGTAGGTAGAGCAGTGGTCTCGTAATCCGGTTAGCAATTTTTTTTTCCAACACCCCAGCAATGACATGGATACGAAGGGAGACACATAAATCCCTGCCCCCATCAATTGATGATAAATGAAAGTTAAAGGAGATAGGGGGGGGGGGGGAAGAAAAATGAAAAGTAATTTGAAAGGAGAGGATTACCCCACTCGATGGCGTTCTCTCGCATTTCATAGATGTGTACCGTGTTACCCCCTCCCTGCGACACCAGGTGCCCCCTCAATGGCTGGTTCCATGATACTCCACTGTTCTTAAAGGGATCCGGTAACTTAGTCTCAGATTCTGAAACAAAATCCTGGATTTAGCTTGTTCTGCAATGATAAATATATACCTTGAGGTCAGTCAGGAACCCAATGAATTTTACAAGCCGATCGCCTGTCTGATTATCAAGATATTTATGATTAGAAATCGTTCGGATAACTAATCAGAATTTTTTTTTTTTTTTAATGACATGAAAAACTGAGAAAATCACAAGGCAAATTGGCAACGCGCTCATAAGCCTGTGACGTCATTGCCTCACTATCCACTTATTGTTTTCTTTATATTGCTAATATAAATTTCAAATTTTTCCCCTAAAAATCATATTTCCTCTCACCAGCAAGTTATATTGATAGTAATAAGTTTTTGTATGGATGCACTAAAACAGAGTAATTCTTTTCAATTAAACCATGCAAAATGTGAACTTTGATAAACTATTTATATAAAAATCAATGATTATGCATATACAATATTCAGAAAATAGAATCAATTCTTCAAAGTTCATAAAAGATTTTGTTAAATGACATGCATGCAATATGAGTAAATCATATAACCGGGGCAAAGGCATGTGTTTTGGGGGATTAAAAGGGAAATTAATGGGGGGGGGATATATAAAGAAATTGATAAATAGTGAGGCAATGACGTCACAAACTGACAACCTACCGTATTTGGCAATTTGTGTAGTTATTTTTATAACTTCCTTATTAGTTATCCAATTTTACTCAATTTGTTTTTGCTCTGTTTCTCTTGTTTTATTGCATCTATTAAAAGCAAATTATTTTCGGAGTCGACTTAGCCTTTAATGTATAGAAACCAAAATCACATTCTCAAGATTGATTCAATCAATTCAATTAAATTTTATTTCGTCCAATAATGACATGGAAATTCATCGTGGGATTTTATATTGCATTTTACATCAAAAGCATGACATTGAAATGAGATATAATCACATTCAAAATTGGAAAAACATAACCTGACATTGACACAATGCACAAATATATACACAGTAAAAGCCAACATAACGTTAGTACACAGTACCTTGATCCCCAACCCTAACCCCCCCCCCCCCCCCCCTCCCAGAAACTCATGGAGAGAGAAATAGAGAGAAATAAAGAGAGAAATAAAGGGAGAAATAAAAAGAGACAGAGAGAGAGAAACAGAGAGAGAGAGGGAAAAGTGGAAGGGAAGGATCGAGACATGGGCAGATATATCATGATTTATGGCTATTTTAAAGTAGCCCTTTAATCAAAATAGAAGTATACGGTATATCACTGGAAAGCTTATGACCTTAGGATTTTTAAAAATAAATATTCCAGATTTTGTTAATAATTAATTAAGTTGTAACAACCAAATAACCATGAAAAAAAATTAATGAAAATTAACACAATATGTAAGTAATATTGCCGGTAATCAATAGTGCTCAAATCACACTGACCATCAAACATCGCATAATTCTCAGTAGGCCTGAGTCGGTACGGTTGGTCACACTGAATCCCAACCGTCGCCATCGGGTCCTGGTTTCGTTTTTTGGAAACCGACGCTCCGAAAAAAATAATGAAATATGTCAGAAATTGCAGTTTTGCACACCACTAAAATTAATTGACCTTAAAACTTAATTTAATTTAATTATTTAATTTTTAACAATCATATTCTAGCTCATCCCGAAACAATCCGAACTGCATGAGGTTGTTGTTGCCAGCACAGCTAGCTAGTTACTGTACTGGCCGGGTCTCTCGGCAGGATGAATAAATCTGGTTAAAAGAAACATTAATGTTAGAATAATAAAATAATAAAAAGAATTGATCAGACTAGTCATGGAAAGAATGCGCAGTGCACTTCATTAGCTGTGATGGTGCCAAAACGAACCCAAACAAATATACGTGATCGTAACAAGAAATCATTCAAAACTATGAGAGCCCAATTGAAAATACAACTAATCAAAATTACTGTAAGCAGATACATAACTTGGAGGAATAATACAATAGTTGTCCAAGAAAATCCACAATAATAGTGATATTCGAGGCGTAATTGGGTACATTTTTATCGAAAGGGGCCTGCTGCAGATATCTAATCCATCGTTATACTGCTTTTTACAGTAGAGGGCGGTATAGTGGACTCTAGCCTCGTGCTCAACTTAAAGATAAAATTGAGTTCTGGTCATGTGATTGCATTGTGAAAGAAACGATGTGGAATCCAGGGAGAGGAAGTCACTTGGGAATCAACGAGGGACATTCTTGTAGAAACAGCTGAAGAGACATTACCTAAAAAGGAAAAGAAAAGTAAACAGAGATGGATGACAGAGGAGATCCTATCGAAGATGAGTGGATGAACAAACAGTGCGCTGGATAGAGAGAAGTTTTAATGCAAATGATTTCAGGGAAGAAGGTAAATGATCATTCTGGAAAGAAACTTCAGAGCTCCAAGTCAGGATGCATCAAAGCAAAGGATGCATGAAGGCAAAGGATGGATCAGTATTGGTTGAAACGGAAGAGATACTGAACAGATGGACTGAGTACATTGGCGAGCTTTTTGATGATATAAGAATAGAACCTCCACATTATGCAGGATCCATCGAAGGACCTAGGATTCTGCTCTCAGAAGTGAGGTCAGCGATCAGTATGATGAAGAGGAACAAAGCTGCTGGTCCAGATGGAATAGTGATGGAGATAGGCATAGGCAAAACACGCAAATTACGAAATTCCTGTCATGAGGCCTTTAATCGAAATTTTCGCTATGACGTCATCAAAATGTAAAAATGGTGTTCACTGAGCTTGTAGACATACGTCTTAGCTACATCATATCGAAATTTGGAAGAAAAATCTATGAATATTTACAGAGATACAATCAATTTTCCATAAATATGCTGACGTCATAATATGCAAATTCGTATTTTGGGTTCGAAGGCCATAATGATGACATCAGAACATATTTAATGGCCAAATGAGACATGAAATCATATATCCGACTGATACTATATCAAAATATGAAAAAAAAATTGGGGGTCCAGGTTTATCCCAAAGAGCTATAATGGATTTTGTATAGGCATGTCTTTACCCATATATGCTATGTATAACATTTATCTTGAATGGACGCTCATCTTGTTATTAAAGGTCACAAAGAGATAAACATGGTATCAAATTATTTGAAAAAATATGGGAAATATGATAAAAGGAAAAAAATTGCTATTCTATGACGTGTAATGGTGTTACGCGCTAAAACGCACGCGCATGTGTGTGTGCGCGATTTTGTAATAAATTACTTTAAATGGCCTTAAACTTATGCACACAAAATTTGAGACGATTTGGAACATTTTTAAATTTTGGGCGCACGCTTATTGACCTGAAATTGACCAGACGGATATTGACCTTGACCATGATAAATATGATTGAGAATATTTTCCTTAAGAAGATATGATTATGAGTAGATTTTCAGAAAATTTCACAAAATGGCGCCTAGATGACGTCATCAGTCAAAGTCAAGGTTGAAAACTTAACAGTGCTTTGTCCATATGCCTACCGGGTATACATATGTGTGCCTAAATTTAAGGCATTTAATTGAGTCATTTTCAAGTTATCTTGCTTACAAAAAAGTGGGTCGAAAAAAGAAGAAAAAAATTAACTAGACATGTAATACTTGTTTGGAACAAGTAAACCGGTAGGTGGGCTGTTCCAACTAAAATTTGAGACAAAATAGAGCAAAAATTAGCGAGATACTGCTAAAAAAATCAATGTCAAGTAGATTCATGATGTGAATGAAATTTACCTTTCATATGCAAAATACGCAAATTAAGAAATTTCTGACATGTGGCCTTTAATCGAAATTTTCACTATGATGACGTCATCGAAATAAAAAAATAATAGCAAAAAAGCTTGTAGAAAATTTTCTTAGCTACAACATATCGAAATTTGGAGAAGAAAAAAAAGATTAATATTTACAGATGCAATCAATTTTCCATAAATATGCTGATGTCATAATATGTAAATTCGTATTTTGAATTCCAAGGCCATTATGATGATGTCACTGTACACTTTATGGCCAAATGAGACATAAAATCTTATCTCCGACTCATACTCTATCCAAATATGAAAAAATTGAGGGTCCCGGTGCATCCCAAAGAACTATATTGGTTATTGTATACCGGTAGGCATGTTTTTGCCCATATATGCTATGTATTACAAGAGCTCACACGCACAGACATTTATGTTGAATGGACGCTCATCTTGATATTAATGGTCATAAAGAGATAAACATGGTATCAAATTGTTCAAAAAAATATGAGAAATATCATGAAAGAAAACAAAATGGTGATTCTATGTTGTGTAATTCTTTATAAAATGGTTAAAATGGCCTAAAACGTATGCAAAATAAAATTGAGACAATTTTGGGCATTATAAAATTTGCGGACGTACGCGTCTTTTGACCTGAAATTGACCGGACAAATATTGACCTTGATCGTATGAGAAATGACTTTTGATTATGAAGATATGATCATGAGATGATTTTCAGAAAATTTCACAAAATGGCGCCTAGATGACGTCATCAGTCAAGGTCAAGGTTGAAAACGTTGTTGTGCTTTGTCCATATGTGTCCAAATTATAAGGTGGTCTGTATTATATACAGCCCACCTGATAGGAAGCTGAAGATGAAGACACTACTCTGCATACTCAATTGCTATGTGTATCCAGTTCTGATGTATGGATATGAAGCTTGGACCCTGACATCAGACCTAAGAAAGCGACTGGAAAGTTGTGAAGTTTGGTTCCCGAGAAGGATGCTTAGAATTTCATAGACAGAAAGAGTTTCTAACTAGTCTTTAATTCATCACTAAGACTAGGCCTTTTCAACTGGCGGCGCGCACGCCACTTGAGGCGCTTGCGGTCAGTCAGAATGGCGCGCGACTGTTGCAACAACAAAACAAAAAAGAGAAAGAAAGAAAATATATATTTTAAAATTAAATACTCAGCTAAATCAAGAAGTTGCAGTCGAATTTGAGCCCAAAATGCCTGCTTAACAAACAGGAAGGAAGGGGAATTTATCGTTTTTTAACCATTTTATATGAATCTAAACCTCAGATCTGAACAACAAGTAGATCTAGCTTACGATGGGATACCAATTTTAACATTGCCAATCTCTGGAAACCACTGGTTTTTGTTTGTTTGATTTTCACTTTATTTTGGCATTTCCAGTGTTGATTGCACACAAAACACTACATATAGATATACCTCCAGTGTAATTGTACCCAGGAATTGTACTAATTTGTTCACATCAATTATGATTGATTATATTGTGAAATGAAATGGTACTAAAAATGCCCCGTTTGGGCCTTTAGAAAGCCCCCTGCTACCAACCGTTAAGGCTTCGCCCCTGGACCCAGTTTCGGCTCGGTCGCTACGCTCCTTCGCAGCAGTCAACCATACAGCGTTTTGGCACTTCTAATAAACTAGTTGAGAAGGCCCGACTTAGACGAATTAGGTAATACATATGCTAAATGTGTAAAACATATTGAAAAAGGCATTTTCACAATTTCATCTTTCGTTATTAAATACTACTCCCATTATGGTCTATCCATGAGTCAAGTTTCAACTACAGTATGTAGGGCACAGAGAGAAAGAGCAAGAGAATAAGAGGGAGGCAAGGCAAGAGAGAGAGAGAGATGCAAGAGAGAGAGAGAGATGCAATTGAGAACAATGCCTTACACATTTCTAGCATAAATAAGCTCTTTTGAATACTGATCATGAAAGTGTTGCCGTTAATCAAAAAATGATTTTGATCACGAATACGATGACGATATTAGCATGATGACCATGATTGAAAGTGGCACAGCGCCCCCTTCAGGTTTTCGATAGAGGATTAAACTGTTTACTTAGGGTATACTAAACAAGATTTATTTAGTCCCGATTTAATATGAAATATGAGTAAGGTATTAATATTGTACCCATCCAATACCCAAGGGCACACTGTCCTACTTGTAGCTACTTGCTCCCTCTATATAGAAAACTTCGCCAATCGGTGCCTGTTGGTCCCCCATGATCCTCTTTTTCTTATGTTAAATGATAGCTGAGTTAATGAGATAGCCACCTGTCACAGTGACCTCGCTGGCTCGCTGGGCGGTCTAATCCCTTCTGGCTGAAGTAGTAAAGCCTGCCTTTAATATTTTACCCATCCATAACCCAACATCTATAAGATGTTAAATCTAGAAATGATTGTTAGTATGCATGGCAGTGAATGGCCAAAGGATAGCAATTGCCTCAAATTTCCTTTGATTTGATTTGTATACATGTAATAAACTAATAAATGAGACACTGAGATGATGCAAAGAGAAAGGGGAGAGACTATAAAGAAAGAGAGAGGCAGATCGAGACAGAGGAAGATAGAGCAAGAGAGGGAAGAGGGCCAGCTAGGCATCTCACCCTTCTCCTTCCTTCTCAATCCTCTTTTTCCTCTTTCTTCTTCTATTTTTACTTCTTCTAATAATCCCCCTTTTTTAAAGTTTGGATAAAACAACCTTTTTCTTAAAGTAGCTATTACCTAGAGTAAAATATAATTGTGTACAATTTGTCATATAAGTATTCACATATACATAACTTCGCCTCTATCATTTGTAGTTTCTATAATGTGTAATGCTTGAATATTGATATCGATACCTTAGGATAGTGTTACCTCCGTCTATCCTCTTACTATCCCCACTTGAATCTTCTTTTTCTTCCTCCTTCTCTTCTACTTTTTCCTCTTCTTCCTCTTCATCTTGTTCTTAACCTTACCATCTTACCACCCACTTTTCTTTTCTTTCTTTACTTTACACCATCATCATGTTCTTCTTCACTTTTCTTTATCTCCTTTTTATATAAACTGAGTTCGGGAGATCAAAAAAGAAATACAAATTTCGAAGTTGAATATTCTTTTTAACAATTTACTCATTCAGGATCAGTTCTTTAATTTGATGTTAAATGATATGGTTTTATATATTGTATTTTACATTTGTAAAAAATTGTCCTATTCGGCCGTTTAGGCCGCATTGTTGTTCTTTTGTTTTTATTCTCAATAAAACCATTATCAATTCAATTCAATACTAGGACACTGCTAACGTTAACATTTCACAAATAGGACATACGTGACATATTCATAATTACTGGAAAGTTCTACAAAATTTGCAATACCGACTTTCAATTGCAAATTTCGACGAGATATCGACATCTGATCAAAAAATCAAAAGCACTGTTTTTATAGCCCATAGTCTCAGCTATAACAGAAGAAAATAGAGCACAAATAAGCAAGATAGTGCTCATAGATGAATGTCATGTAGATTCATGATGTGAACAAAATTCACCTTCCGTAGACATAGCCCGCAAATTAAGAAAATTCTGACATGTGGCCTTTAATTGAATTCTTTACTATGATGACATCATTAAAATGAAAATCAGTGTACACTGATCTTGTGGACAATTGCCTCGACTACAACATATTAAAATCTAGAAGAGAATCAATGAATATTGAGAGAAATACACTCAATTTTCTATGAATGTTTGACTTCCAAGGCCATTTGGATGGCATCAAGATGTACCTAATGGCCAAATGAGATATGAAATCATATCTCAGACTCATACTCTATCTAAATATGAAAACAAAATTGGCAGTCCTTATTCATCCCAATGGACATTTTATAGGCATGTTTTTGCCAATATATGCTAAGTATTACACAAATCGCGCGTTCGGACGGTTATCTTGAACGGACGCTCATTCCTTTATTAATAGTGATAAAGAGATAAACATGGTATCAAATTGTTTGGAAAAATATGAGGAATAGTTTGTCAAAAATAATTGCAGAGGAATTATTTTGCGTTCCGCCGTGACGAACGAAAATGCGCAAAAATGTGTGTTTTGCGCGATTTTTTATGAAATGCTTATAATGGCCTGAAACGTATGCAAACAAAATTTAAGACGATTTTGAGCAATTTAAATTTCTACGGGTGCGTTAACACCCACACGTACAAATACGCGCATTTATTGACCTGAAATTGACCAGACAAATATTGACCTTGATCATGATAAATATGAATGAGAAATGGCTTTTTGTTATGAAGATATGATCATGAGTTGATTTTCACAAAATGGCGCCTGGATGATGTCACGATAACTTTGAGTCTCTAAAAAGTCACGCAGTTCTAAGTTAGACTAAGATCTATCATCATGTCAAGTTTCATGATAATGGCTTTATTCAGTCTTGAGATATCCTACGAACAAATTCAAGGAAGAATAATAATAAAAATCTTGACGAAATCAATCGATACGTAGACTTCGTACGTATCGCCTAATAATGAGGTATTTGTCATGGCAGGAACAAGACGAAAGCTTCTGAATAATATAAGAGGTCGACAGCTGAGCTTCTTGGGTCATGTTATTCGAAAGAATGGTTTGGAAAATCTTGCACTGAATGAAAGAATAGAGGGGAGGAGGAGTAGGGGTAGAAGGAGGATTCTGTGGATAAGTAGCTTAAGGAGTGGGATTTCTGAAAGTGGAATTGATCTTGGGGTGAATGAATTACTTCATAGAATATGGGACAGAGAGTTGTGGCATTCCATGGAATGGGCCTGCTGCGATGTCCGTGCAGAATTACACGTGTTTAAAGAGAAGGTTGAGTGCTGGGAAGAGGTAAAAAATAATTTGTGAGCGTTATCATTGTTATTATGCAAGGGTGGAAGAACATCAGATTAAACATGTTCCCTGAAAAGCATGGCTCTTCAAATGCCTTCATTTCCAAATATGACATGAAACATCGATAAATCCGGGTAGGATTTTTTTCACCATGTGTTTGTGTAGTCCCATATACATCATTCTGTGTACAGTGCTTGTAACTTTGCCAAGATTTGGCCAAATTTCTTATCATTTTGATGATTCCAGAACCTTGCAATACACATGAAAACCTATATACTGTACTAGATGATCAACCTTTTCTGATATGATTCCACACCGTTTCTTTCACAATGCAATCACATGACCAGAACTCAACTTTACCGCCAATTACGCCTCGAATATCACAATTTCTGTGGTATTTCTTGGACGACTATTAAATTCTTTGTCCAAGTTATGTACCAGTATCTGATTATGGTTATTTTGAGCAGTAGTTGTCTTTCCGATTGTGCTCTCGTAGTTTTGAATGATTTCTTGTTACAATCACGTATATTTGTTTGGGTTCGTTTTGGCACGCATTACAGCTAACGAAGTGCACTGCGCATTCTTTCCGTGACTAGTCTGAACTTGCCTAGCGCCTTGCAACAGCTATCAGTATCGAAACTTGTTGTGATTACCAAGTAAATTTCTGCTTTAAAAAAAGTATGCGGTGTTAAATAGGAGAAGAATATTTATTTTGTCTTTAAAAAATTATTCTAAATGTATGTTGTAAATAAGATTTTTTTTAGAAAGCTGTTTTTTATTATTCTAACATTATGTTTTTTGACCCAATTTATTTATCCTGCATGAATCAAAATGGCGGCCCGAATGTTTTCTTTCTATTTTTGCCCCAGTGTTTTTGCTTTTAGAGGCATGTTAATGGCACTAAACATCGCCAATCATGGATGAAAATAATGTTAAATGGGAGAATATACTGATCTGAGCCGAGTCACGCATGTGTTGATTTATTTGATTGATAAAAAAGGTCACTTTAAAGGGACATACTGATGATATGCGCTTTGTAACAAGTGACAAATCTTGCTAGCTGGTTTTGGGAAACCGGGTCCAGATCGTTAGAAGGCCAGTTGGGACCCGGTTTATAAAAGTCCCGACATGACTCAGGCCAAATACTCAGTGTTTGTTTTGTATATTGGTCAGTAAAAGCTTCTTGAAAAATATTTCACAACATTCTTCTTTGTAAATATTACCCATTTTACTCGTTTTCTGCACCGGCTTCCAACTGCGATCGAAATGTGACCGGACAAGAGCGATAGAAGTTGCTAGTATGCTATCCTCTAATGAGTCCATAGATATCCAGTTGCGCTATCTCGGAAACAAATCCCTCCTCCAAGTGACAAATTGGTTAGATTACAATAATTTAGCATAAGTATATTAAATACAGCGTGTCCACACACAAACATTTTTATCCCGAAACTCTTAAAAGAAACGTTGTATAAAGAATCATCATATAAATTCCAGGGTGTCCACACACAAGAAAGGTCGTATAAAGAATCATTGTATAAATTTCAGGGTGTTCAAACAGACCAGAAAGTAATCCCGAAACTCTACAGCAAAACGTCGTACAAGTGCGTAGTTTGCTACTGCGGAAATGAAAATGAGAGGTCAGGTCTCCTTTCGCGCGCGGTCACGTTACGCCCCGCCCAGTTATACCATTCTAGTTCGACCAGTAGTTAGTTACGTCCACACACAACACATTCCATGATTACGCATGAATCATTATCAAGTTCTAGTTCGAAACGATGCCCAAACCCTCGTTTCGTTATACGACATTTCGTTACACGACGTTTCATTAGTAAGCGTCTACACACACAATTTCATTGTATAACTATTCCGAAACGGTATAACTATACCGTTTTGGGATACGGTAGTTATATTACAGTGTAGTTATAATAAGCAAATAATTACCGTTGGTGAAGGTGATAGGACAAACTATCACTTCCGAGGCGATCTGGATGTAGCTATCTTTCCGAAGCGAAGCTGAAGAAAGATAGCGTATACATTCTGATCGATGAGGAAGTGATAGTGTGCCATCGCTTGAAACTAAAAGGTGATTATTTGCTTTATATTCCACATCTAAAACAATTTAACTACAAAATGAAAAGGACGTGTATGCATCTACATAAAAAACACCTAGGTAGGCACAAATTCACACCAAAAAAGTTTAAGTTTATACCCAACCCCATTAGGGTATGTATGCGCATGTGTTTTCTTTAATTCCGCTCATTGGTAATGCGCGCTTAATTACGCCCGTTTTAGTGCTTTTTTGGATAATCTTCAGCGAAAGTGCGTTGCCCTGTATAGATAGTAGTACTACATGTATCTACACAGTGTAACAAACTTTTTGCTTCTCCCATCAATAATGGGCGAACTATCTTTTATCACATGATTTACTTTCGACCAATCGTAGAGCAAGATTCTTAGTATGTGGGATATAATTTAACATAAACTTGAGTTATGGTAAAAAAAAAATGAATTCTCACAGAATCAAACGAAACTTACACTGAATGTTCAAGATTATCAATAAATGTCATTTGCCAAACAATTTCGGTAGAAAATGTATACTGGCTGAGTAATGAGCATAGAGACATTAGGAAATCAAGGCAAGTTATTTGTGTAGTACCAATATACATCTTTCTGTGTACAGTGCTTGTTACTTTACCAAGACTGGGCTAAATTTCTTATGATTTTGATGACTCGAGAACCTTACAGTACACACCAATACTTACATGCTACATGATCAACTTTTTCTGATCCATTCCACACCTTTTCTTTCACAATGCAATCGCATGACCAGTTCTCAACTTAATCTTTAAGAGGCATTATTTTTGGCTACCTTTATACAGGGCATGGACATGTTCTTTAAGTTGCTTGGGGGGGGGGGTTCACTAATGCAGAACCTTCATCGTTGAATACTCTCCCTTCACTAGCAGATCACTTACTGTAAGTGAAGTTTGTATCTCTTTTTATATTTTAAACCTTTGTTTCTCTCTCCTCTCATCTTCTATCCTGTTTAATATGTCACACTGCAGGATACAGTGGTCTAGCAAGTGAACTGGTCCAGAGGTACACTTCAAGGCACAGTTTCGTATTCACAATCACATTTGACCACTCTAGCCAAAACTGCTCCAACCGGGCAAGAGTGATTGAGGTTTTAGTTGTTCTTCCTTTTTCATGTTCTATCCTACTCACATTGTATTTTTGTGTAAGGTGCTTTCATTTTTTTTAAAGTTTCATGTGACATCATCTTTCACACTAATGTGCCTCATGCATTTTATTTACAGTGGAATTGGGAACTTAAAATCTTATATATTATAAATAATAATAATAATAATAATAATAATGATTAATACTATGATTATCATAACTATTATCATTGTTATCATTATCATCATTAGACAAAGTTTGATCATGAATTAAAGGTACCTGGAAATGAAAACATATTGTCTCTTAAAGTAATAACATATCTTTCTTTTTTTCTTAATTAACTCTAAACTTATTTGATTGACTTGGGCCTCTCTTTCCCCTGAGCATTCAATAATATCACAAAATCTTTGATTTTTTTTATTTAAAAAAAACAAAAACATTATTGCTTTGTATTTATGACAAAATTCTAGATACTTGTCCGCATATCAAATAGATTTTAAAGCAAAGGACCATCACAAGGATTGATTCACCATTTATTAGGGAGCAGAAACAACTTCTTCATGGTGGTCTACTGATGCAACATCAGATGTTAAAACCTGATGAGTACTCTCTTCCTCTTCTTCCAGCTGAGCCTGAATCTGGATCTCATGGATGCTCTGGTCAATCTCCAGCTGCTCTGGGTCTTGCAACAAGTGAAATACATGGCCATCTCCAGGATGATCTGTTATGATGACTTCTTGGCAAGTTCCATCGTCCTGGATCACCACTTCAGCCACCTGATCCATATGATCGACTTCACTAACCTCCTGGACAACAGCAGCCTTGTTTGACTTTTCCACCTGAGTTGATGCACTGTTAATGGCTTGTTCAATGTCTTCCAGGATATCTGTAAAGGTCTTCTGCTCAGTTTCATGGACAGCCTCATGCTTCTTCAAGGCCTTGTAGTACTTGAAAGTTGCTCCACAGAGTTTGCAGATCTGTGGTTCAACGCCAGTATGGATGATAAGTTTATGCTTGCGTAAACTTTTCATTCGCAAAAACTTAACGTCACAAAGGTCGCATTGGAACTTCTTTACACGAGTATGGCAGACCATGTGATCTTTGAGGCCTCCTGACTGAGAGAATCCTTTCTCACATTTCTCACATTTAAAGGGCTTCTCCCCTGTATGTACCCGCATATGAATCTCCAACTGCTTCTCCCTGTCAAAATGCTTAAAACACACTCCACACAAGAAACGTTTACCGCTGGTTGCCTCACAGTGATGCTTCAATAGCCTTTTCAGATGCTGATAAACCTTACCACAATTTGCACACAAATACCTGTTCCCTGTGACACCATGTTTGTGAGTAACTTGCTTATGGGTTTGAAGAGCTTTTAGCCGTGGGAACTGCCGGTGACACTGGTCACATGGGAAGTCTTTTTCAGTTTTGTGGGTGCTCTCATGATATCGGAGTGTACTATTGTGGGCAAAGCGCTTCCTGCAATATGAGCATTCGTATTTCTTTTCACCTGTGTGAACACGCTGGTGCAACCTAAAATTTGCAATTTTGGCAAATGTTTTGTCACACTCATTGCAGATAAAAGGTCTCTCTCCTGTATGTATACGCATGTGCTCAATTAGGCGGTCTCGTCGCCTATACATCCTCCCGCAATCACTACATGAATACACCTTTACTGGTGTATTGTGACATCGATGGGTCTTCAGATATCTTGAATACATATATGACTTACCGCAAGTATCGCATATAAATGGACGACGGCCAGTACAACAGTTCCTCCCTGCATGATTCAGCAGGCACCGCAGCGTTTTGAACCTTTTGTCACAGTTCTCACAAGAATATGGCTTATCTTGTGAATGAGTTTTTAAGTGCTCATTCAAGCAGTTCAACAACCTAAAATTCTTACTGCACACATTACAAGTAAAAGCCTTTTTTGTACCATGTGTACGTTTGTGAGGCATGAAATTGTTCATGCCTATGAGGGCCTTTCCACACAGTTCCTGTACACACTGTCCATCTGTATTACCAATAGGTCCATTCCCAAGAGATTCACTTCTGTCTTCTGAAGATTTGATATCATTGGCACACTCATATACATTCTCTAAAACTTGATGTGCAGTAGTACCATCAGTTACATGTACATGTATATTAACCTCATCTGTGGCTTCCATCTTGCCCTCATGTTCCTGATCAATAATAATAATCTTTTGAGGCCTTCCTCTTTTCCTACATAACACTTTTCCTCCTGAACACATCTTGAAAGCTTGATGCCTTTGAAGACTCTTAGCCCGAGTAAACTGGCTTCCACAATCCGCACATGAAAAGGTTTCTGATTTCTCATGCGTTTTCTGATGACCATTCAAATGACACAGCTGCTTGAAAGATTTCCCACAAGTTGTACAGCTAAAAGGACGCTCATTTGTATGAACACGTAAATGCACTCTTAGTTCAGCAACCCTTTTGAAATATTTCTTACAGAATTCACATTCGTACATTTCCATAACCTCCTTCTCTTTGTCACAAAGTTCAAATTCTTTCCTCTCGGGTTTCTCAACCTCAACAAGAATTTTGTGAAAGTCCCGGTTGACCAAATTTCTCTTCATTTCTTTATTCCCTGTGTGAAAATACATGTGTCTCTTAAGACTTCTTGCCTGGGTAAACTTGTAGCCACAAATTGAGCACCCATGCTTTTGACCAGAATGTGTGTCCACATGGAATTGTAATGTGCTTCGTTGAGAGAACTTCTTGTCACAGAGAGTGCAATGGTACGGTCGCTCCCCTGTATGTGTGCGGCGATGCACCAAAAACGTATACTTGTCTACAAAGCTCTTTTCACAAATTTTACAAACAATTCTTCCTTTTCTAGGATGTGCACCCTCAAGCATTTGTTCTCCAGTGTCCCGATTTTCTTCTCCCATGTCAGCTTCTGCTGCTAAGCGTTTCCA
This sequence comes from Strongylocentrotus droebachiensis, assembly GCA_035222895.1. Lineage (NCBI taxonomy): Eukaryota > Metazoa > Echinodermata > Echinoidea > Camarodonta > Strongylocentrotidae > Strongylocentrotus > Strongylocentrotus droebachiensis. The sequence continues at coordinate 3,166 of JAVYIG010005400.1, read as the reverse complement.
ACAAGTAGCTGCTTGCATATGCCGCTGCAAACTGCTCTGCCTGGTAAATGTATGGCAACAAGTCTCACATCGGAGCACTTTTTTGGTGGTTTTACTGTCCATCTTACTGGATAAATCCTCATCCTGTGTTGTACCAATCTTCTCTTTTGATTTTGGTTTTTGGTTTTGCTTAGCTTGTAGTTTGACAGCTCTATTTCCTGATAGAATTCGCTTCACGCCAACATCATCACAGTGCACAACATCAGTTTTGCATTTTACCTTAAGCACCCTTTTTGATAGTACTTCACTATTGTGGCTGTTTTCAGGAGTTTTACTTGAGGAAATATCATTAATGGATTCATGGGCTGATGCATATTCTTTACCTTGTGTTTTTCCACTCTGTGAAACGGTACTCCTCCTTTGCAGTACGTTTGTTGTAACTTCTATAGAGTCATCACGGTATCGGGCTGGGAGCTTACGATCAGATCTCTGAGAACTTCTGGATGAAGTGTCCTTATTCATTATTGCTGCACACCAGCTTCTGTAAGACGACTAGAAATAAAACAAGACAAATGACAAGTCAACCAGCTTTAGTGCTGTGAGTTAAATTTCAATTTCCTATCCCATTAGATCAAATTTTGTTTAGTTTTAATACCTGTAACAGTTGGGGCCTTAATTCTAACATTAATCATGAACTAAAGTCTAAAAATAACAAAAATAATAAAAAGTATTTCATTCAATTCAGTTCAGCAATCTTGGGTACATGTGTGTATTATAACTTTTCTTGATGTGCAATTTGGTGTCAAATGATCATGTAATTAATAAGTTATTGAATTGTGAAATTGTATAGTTTTTTCCAAAGTGTTTTAACCTTATTATGTAATGGATTATGTAAAACCTGGATTATGTAAACACACCGATTGATCATCCTGTGTTTGAAAAGATACTAAAGGACTAGGCGAGGTATTTGTAAAATTTACACATAAATGCATAGCTGGCAACGTTTGGAATTTTCAATTAGTAACATTTAACCCTAGAAGGCCAGGGGGAGCCATTATGCCCCTCCCCTCCCCCTCCCCCCCCCCCCCCTCCCCCCTCTGCGTACGGATGGGGCCCGCCGCTTACTGACCTTTTTCTTTCGAGTCTTGCGCATCTTTAAAACAATTTTTTGAAAATCGGACGTACAGTTACAAAGTCACATGACCTTTTGTCTTTGCATGTCGCAATTTCGCTAATTTTCGTGATTTGTGTACAACACATATATATATATATGAAAAGTCATTTTTCCTAAAAAGAGGTCAAAACAAGATACAAGTTACAATATATTTTTTTGGTCTTTGCAAACGAGTTACATAGAAATTTGGTTTTCACTGGCGTTACAAGAAAATACATAATTACAAGAAATAAATACATCACGTTTATAGAAATAGAAATAAGGAACAAATACACGCAAAAGATAATGAAGCGACAAAAATGGTCATTGGTTATCGGGTCTTGTTAAAGTTTAGGTGTTTGTTTTGAGAGTCAAAAATAGTTGAATTGTAGTTAGAAATGAAATACCGTATTTGCCGGCGTAAAGGCCGCAGTATTTTTGGAAGAGAAAATATCAAAAAGTCGGGGTGCGGCCTCTTACGACGAAAGAGTAAAAAAAAAAAAAAAAACGAAAGTCAAAACCAACACGAATTTACAGGTATGGGACTAGAAACGGTAAAATAACAATACCATTATGGTACAGGACATTTCTAAACCTCTTACCGACAATTTTATCTTGCATTGTTGACATGAAGACGAAAATAAACGTCCTAACACAACATTTGCCGATAGATCTTGATCTAAGTTCGTGCCAATGCATTGCAAAAGTAAAGGAAGGGACCGTTTAACGGAGCTGCTGCGAAGCATCCAGCCATAGTCGCCATTTTGTTTCCATTTCATGCAATTTCGCATTACACTGTACATTGTGGTAGGGGTATATATCGGACACCAAATCTGCCTGATCACTTTTTTAGCTAAACTTTTTAGGTAAACTTTTTAGGTAAATTATAAGAATATTGATGAATTTAGTATCAGTTTGTAAAAAAAAATTAAGATTATTTTGTTTTGTACGTTTTTTTTTTTTTCGTTTTTTTCTTCTCCTCTTTGAAATGTCAAAGTTGGGCTGGGGCCTATGTGGGGTTGCGGCCTTATCGCCGGCAAATACGGTAATGCAATGTATCCATAGCAAACACCCATTTCAAACTGCACATGTGTGGACAGGTTCCTCATGTAAAAGAGGACACCAAAATCAGAATGTCTAAATACAATAACTGACACAAATAATCGAGATATCATTTTTATTTATGCATGTTTTTCACTCAATTGTAACTAATTTCAATATCAAACAACATTTGGTTATGGTTGATGGTGATTTAATACTTAATTAACCATTGGAAATGTTAATATTTTGGTTAGAAATAGTACTATTTGTGGTACTATTTCTAATCAGCATACATGTATATAAAAAAAATTCTACTCTAACCTGGATGCTAGTCAACAACATAACATTTTTATGCCTCCGCCACCGAAGGTGGTGCCGAGGCATCATGTTTTCGGGTTGTCCGTCCGTACGTCCGTCCGTCCCATTTGACTGTTATCACAATATCTCAAGAACCATTTAAGATTTAAACTTAAGACTCGGGAATAGTATTTATCACCATAGGAAGACGATCTGATTAGATTTTGAGTACGTAGGTCAAAGGTCACAGGTCACAGAGGTCAACTTATGAAATTCCTTGTATTGAGTTTGTTAGCGCGATATCTCAAGAACCATTTGAGATTTAAACTTCAAACTTAAGGATAGTATCAGGCTTAAATTTCAATATTTTTAGGGCAAGGCCACTTTCCTGTAGGGCACATTTCTATATTACAGCACAAATAGGAAGAATTGGAAAGGGCACACAAAATCTCCAAGGCCAATGAGAGGGGCATGAGGCCAATCAAAGGGGCATCCAAGGCCTGGCCTTGGATGGCCTTGGATTAATTTAAGCCCTGTAGTATGTATCACCATAGGAAGACGATCTGATTAGATTTTGGAGCACGTATGTCAAAGGTCAAGGGTCACAGAGGTCAACTTACGAAATTCCATACATTGAGATTGTTATCATGATATCTCAAGAACCACTGGAGATTTAAACTTCAAACTTAATGATAG
>JAVYIG010005399.1:0-137595 GCA_035222895.1 Strongylocentrotus droebachiensis | reverse complement strand
TTCCCGTATTATGAACAGCGATCCTCATTCCGCATTATGAATCGAGCGAGGTTACCATTTCTATAATATTGGCATCAAGAGAACTGTACTGGTTATATTGGTATGCTTACGAGTCTTAATGTTCTTTTAATCAGGAACAATGTCACAGACCTAAATGTCTGACCTTTGAAATATTTCAAGTCATACATATTTTCAAGTCATTGTAAATGTGCAATTCATTTGATTTTTACCCCAAAAGTGTTCTGCAATACTTCACTTTATGTGTAAACCATTAGTAGGATCTTAACACATGAGTAACTAGTATTTCAAAGCTAACCACTTGATATAATAGATGTGAAAACAGTTATTTAGTGTATATGTGGATGCTTTTCTAAGTTTTAAAACAAATTGTTTTGCTCCTTGATTTCACAAATTCTATAATGCACAGTACTTTACCAGATTGCCTCTTACGGTAGCAGGGTATTCATGGAGCATTATCGAGATGGCATCAGGAAGAGAGGTATGAACTATGAAACATTTTTTTTATACGTAATGTTTTTGTATTTGTTCTAATTTTATTCATGGATGTACCTAACCCGAAATATAAATCTTTCAAAAACCTGGAACATTTCTTAATAACATAAAACCAACCCTCATGTATCATTGCTCTGAATGGCATGCTCATAAAATATCTGATAATGCTATTGCATAATTTTAAATCAACTGTTGGGGGCTCCTGTTTATGTATCATTATATGATTGTTTTGCACATGTAAGCGTTGCTGGGTGGAATATTATTATAGTATATGTTTAATTGTATTTAGGGTTTAAACTGTGATATATTTATCTTTCCCTTTATAGTGTTCGGCAGGTGAAGCGCATTTGTAGAAGCCTCAGACATCAACGCCACTGCCCAGAATCATCTGAGAAAAGGACATTGCCTGAGCTATTTGTCCGATGCCCTCTCGCCTTATCCTTGCTGATCACACTGTCCAACACTGCAATGCCATCAAGCTGCTCGGAGTGTTTATGCAGTCCAATCTCAAATGGACACTCATGATTCTACTTCTACTTCTATGGTGATACTCATCAACGCCTGTTTCAGCATCTAGATGAGGGTAAAGCATAGAGTTGTTATAGTTATACAGCTCTATGCGGTACAGTTCCTGAAAAGGGAACTAAATTGTTTCAAGAGCCACCTTGAACTGCTCCAAAGAGGGCAGTTCAACGATGATTTGAGGTAGCTCGTCCCAGTCCTTAAGTGTCCTGGGGAAATAACTAAATTTGTAAGAGTCCATTGAAGAGCCTAGTCTCATATATCGTTGTTGTTAACTCCTCCTTGTAGTGCGCTGCCTCGGTTTGATGTACTCCGGTATTGGTATCGCAATTTTGTTATTTGCTATCTTGTAGAACATTGACAAACGTGCCCGTTTTCTTCTTTCTTCAAGTGTTGGGAGATTAAGTTGTTCTCGCATGGATGTTACACTGGCATCACGCTGGTAGTTTCCACAATGAAACGAATGATTGATTTGATGTATTTGTCCACAATGTGGACATATGCTTCCCACCAGCATTACAATAATACGAGAAACAGAGTACAATAATATGAAACATGCAAAACAATTAAGCAAACAATTTCAGAACAGAAAAGATCTCGTCATTTTTGTAATATGCATTTTGTACTACCAATTCAATTTTAGGAATGCAAATTGCTGTTTGCCTTACCAAAATTATGTCCTTGTAATGCCCTTATTTAACTGTTAAGCAGCTCAATAAATAGAGCACATTCAGAGCTTCTTATTAAAGGTATTACAAAGTTTTGGTATGGGGTCATGAATTTGGTTCAAATAAACATATTGGAAGCATATACTATCCTACAATATTCAGTGAACGTTGTCGCGGTTGAATCGATTCTAAAGTTATGAAATTGTAAATAATTAACTTTTTATGTTGTATAACTCCTCTCAAGGTCAATATATTAATTAAGCTATAAAACAATGTTTCTTGACTAAAATCGACCAATGAGCTATTCCGGTTTGGAAATTATATATCACAACTACATATTCTAAGATTTTCATGGTCGCAGTTACCATTGTACGGCCGTAGGCGCTATTTGAAATTTATCGAAATTTTCCAGGAGCACCGGTAAATTTTTATATTCAATTTTTCTCGAAAACAGAAATGTTTTAGGGGCTAAATTTGATAGTGCTTATAATACATCCACATGGGCATCCAAATATATCAAAATTGTAAAGAATCACTATCCACCCAATTTTCAAAATTCCCCCAAACTTTGTATTACCTTTAAAGGTACTATGTCCCATTTGCAGGCAAAACAAATGAAAAGGTTAAATTCCAACGGCATTTGAAAGATAATACTAATTTAAAATTGCCTGATGATTTTCAGACCATTGTACCAAATGGTCATATTGTTTTATGCTGCGCAAAGATTCAATCAGTTTAATTTTGGCCATCACAAGAAGTGGGTTATTGATGTAGACAAATGCTCATGTACCCTTTACAGCTCATTTCATGTATGTTATTACCAGAGAAGAAAAAAAAGCCAGTCAGTCACTCAATAGTGTCTGACAGTGAAGTCTAGCAAGTAAACGGGTTTCCTGCATAATTTGAATATTAGGACACTGCTAACGTTTATATTTTACAGAGAGGACATACATGACATATTCATAATTCCTGCAAAGTTCTACAGAATTTGAGGTTGGCTGCAAAAGGGACATAGTACCTTTAATATGATTTTTTTTTTTTTTTTTTTTTTTTTTAAATATATATATATATATTTTTTTTTTTTTGGGGGGGGGTCTTTAGTAAAGATTAACTTTACTTTTATACCTCTGGCACATATTACAGCAGGAAGCATTAAGGTTAATTGTTCAATTTTTCTTTGAAAAATACGCAACAGAATTTAATCAAATTTGGCAGGGATCATTCATGAGAAATGATAGGTTGTTGAGGTACCTTGCCCCTCAACGGAACCCCCGAAAATGTCCATACATGTATATAGCAATTTCTTTACCGTATATAACGGTGTATAAACCGCACTTTTTTGCCGCCGAAAAAATTTCAAAGTCGGGGTGCGGTTTATACACGGTACACCAAAAAAAAAAAAAAAAAAAAAAATTTTTTTTTTTTTTTTTTTAAGTTTCAATTTATGCCCCTCCACCTGGCGCTATGCCTGGCAATGTCTCCCGGCTCGGTAATCGGTGTGTTGACTCACCACTCGGAAACTAGAACAACACTCAAATTTGTCTGTCATCTTGTTTGAAAGTAATCTTTCTGATAGAACTCAATATGTAGTTTATAATAATAATTCCTCCAATTTTTTTTCTATTACATGGTGTACCACAAGGTTCTATCCTAGGTCCCTACTGTTTTTTAATTTACAGTACCGTAATGATCTTACACACAAAAAAAAAAAAATCTCGGCAAAAAAAAAAAAAAAAAAAAAAAAAAAGTTTTTTTTTTTTTTAAGGGCGAAAAAGAGGGGTGCGGTTAATACACGAGGGCGGTTTATACAACGTTATTTACGGTACTTTGATTCTAAAACTTAATGCTGGCACTCAATAAAATTTGACATTTGAGAGGGGATATTACCTTGCCCCTCATGAGGACTCAGGGGCAGTGCTCCCCTAAGGGTCTCAATTGTGGAAAATTATTACTTTTAGGTCTCTTGTACGTAGTGTTGCAGATGTTTATGCATGAGGGGGGGGGGGGGGGGTATATTAAAGAAAATAATCATCTGTGGTACATTTTCGATGTAGTTACCCAAGGGCACAAGTGATAATATAGTAATATAGTATAGTAATTGATGTGGCCACTAATTTCACAGGCTCTGTTAAATACAAGGTCCATTGATCTCTTGTTATACATGTATGTTGTAATGAAGGTATTGAAATGATATTGATACGCAATTATGGTTTAAGGGAAAAAATATTTGCATTCATTCCAAAGTTTTCTCTCCACTATTTATACATGTAAATTGTTTAGCAATTGTTCAGCTCTCACATTGCTGAAGCAAATGGTCATTTGATGCCATATAAGATACTCATATGTTTGCAATTTTCCATTCTCAAATAAGCAGGGGCGGCGATCCCTTGGGGACGAGAGGGGACACGTCCCCCCCCCCCCCCCCCCCCCCCTGAAAAATTGAAAAAGTGAGAAAAAAATTGTATAGCAAATACTGACTAAAGACTGCAACAAACTTTTAGGCTCCCTCGCCTTTGCGTAATGATGAGGGGGGGGGGGGGGCAGTTGCCCCCCTAATAAAATTCAAACTTGATTTATTTGTAACTCGATACCAGTGATTTACAAATGTTGCTGAAATGGCATGGTTTTTCCCCCGAGCTTCCGGGGGGTCTGCCCTCTGGACCCCACCAGGGGCTCTAAGACGAGCCCCTGGATGCTCATCTGACCGTTAAAACCCCTGAGCTTCATGGGCCTACGCCCCTGGACCACAAGCCAATTTACGCTCCACTTGGTATGCTCGCTTTGCTCCACCTAATAAAATACTTTAGCCTCCCCCTTTATGAAAAATGTTCCCCGAGGCCTGCATGTATAATGTTAGAGTGGGATGCAGATTTTTTTCTCCCCCCCCCCCCAACGTTTTTGTTCAATATACGCCACTTCTCCCCCGTCCCTCGCATTTCGTCCCCCCCGGTCATGAAAAGAAATCGCCGCCCCTGCAAATACAGAGATGCCAACTTTTGGAAACAGAAATAGGGAGGATTTGTAACCCACACCAAATAATGTGCGCGTAGCGCCCGACCCATGCGGCCGGGGTCCAGGGCCCGCTTTAGGGCCCTGGAAGCTCTGGGGTTCTAGATGCTCTCTGGTGCAATCTGAGCCTTATTTTGCAGCATTTTACATGTGTATTTAGTTAAATAATTCCCCACTTTTTTTAAAAATAGCATACAAATTGTACAAAATGCATGATGAATTCCTTTCAGACTTCCGAATACACGGGTACTTGATACTGTTTCGGTCTTATACTTCTGAGACCATTTCTTGGTCTTCTTTTGCTGATTTTACGCCATTTGGATTCTGAGTCAATATCCACGCATTGGTTACCGGCGATCCATATGCTGAAACAATCTTTTGCTACTTTGTCTTTTAACATCAGTGGCGGATCCAGGGGGGGGGCACAGGGGCACGTGCCCCCCCCGGCCAAAAAAAATATGTTAAAATCAGCCCTAAATTCGCCCAAAATATACCGAAAAAAAGGGGCGTGCCCCCCCGGCTAAACAATTTTTTTTTTTTTTTTTTTTTTTTTAATAAAAAAATAATTAAAAATTAAAAAATTGCCAATGGCTGACCTAAAAAGGTGACCTTACCCCCCCCCCCCCCACCGAAGCAAAATGTCAAATTAAAAATTTCGTGACCAAAAAAAAAAAAAAGTGTCCTCTTACCCCCCCCCCCCCCCCCGCTTATTCAGCGGCTGGCTGAGTCGTTGCGATTTTTTTGGGACTAAAATTTTTTTTTTAAAGTGTCCGCTTACCCCCCCCCCCCCCCCCCCCGCTTATTCAGCGGCTGGCTGAGTCGTTGCGATTTTTTTGGGACTAAAAAATTTTTAAAAAAGTGTCCGCTTACCCCCCCCCCCCGCTTATTCAGCGGCTGGCTGAGTCGTTGCGATTTTTTCGGGACTAAAAAAAATATATATATATGTTCTCTTTCCCACACGGTGCCCCCCCGTGTGCCCCCCCGGTAAGAAATTCCCGGATCCGCGCCTGAACATAGTGGAAATACTACATGCTTAAGTTAACAGACGATATTTCTCATTCAATTCACAGATATATATACTGATAAGCGCCCCCCCAAAAAAAAAAAAATCATAATTCAAAAAAAAAAAAAAAAAAAAAATTTTTTTTTTTTTTTTTTAAAATAAATCGGGAGGATAAGGATGGAAATCGTAAGGTCGGGAGTTGGGGTGAATTATCGGGGCCTCCCGATGAAATCGGGAGGGTTGGCATCTCTGCAAATAAGCATTACCGCCAATTATGTTATTAAATGTACTTCTTCTGTTTTGTCTTTCACACTGAATAGATGGGCGTTTTAAGCACATTTTTGAAATGTTCTTGAAAATCTATTACAAAAGCTGTGTGTATCAACTACAGATCTATTATCCTATGTTCATACTTGTTTATGTACAGTTTATATTAAAATAACCTAACAAATGTTACCATAATCATGTTTGGTGTTGGTTATTACTTCATGTGTCAACAAACACTACACGTTTCAAGTGTAATCAGTTTTTGAGAGGTTTCAAGAAATCTAAAGTGTTAGCAGCCCAAATTTTGTGGCAAAAATTAACACACATTTGTGCAAATATTTTCAAAACAAATATGTTTGAAGATGAATATTGATGACAGAATGCCCTATTTGAGTTTACTGTTGTAGGCAGAAAACCCCAATTTCAGTTTCTTAAATTTTGCAGCAGTTTTTGTTTCAATATCACTTTATTAACAATCATGATTATAGTACATACACTTGTATAGATACTACAAGTAGAAAAGAGAAGAAGCCCAGGTCATGTTTTATTATTAACAATGCAGGGCTAATACTTCATATTATTCATAATGGAATTTGTGATGCATAATGTAGACAAATATTAACAGACACGTTTAACATATCGTCTGTTTGGGTCACAAGGGCCCTGACTCCATGTCAAAGTAATACAGATCAATGCCACTGTGGCTCCAAACAGACAATGTTACATGCATTCAAAATGAATAAATAGAATTTAGAAACAATATATGTGACTGATATGTGTAAATTACATTATAGAGAGAGAAAACAAATTGATTTTATCTGAACTCTACATTCATACAAAAGCTGTAGAACAAGTATGAATGATGAATTAAGCATAACAAGAAACGGGACCAAGAGGAATGATAGGAAGCAGAAGGAGAAGAAGAAAAAAAGAATGAGAGGAAAAGGGGTAGGAGAAGAAAGAGAAGAAGAAAAATAGACAGAAAGAGAATGAAAAGAAGGAAGAAAAGAGAAGAAAGAGAATAAAAAGAAGGGAGAAAAGAGAAGAAAGGAAGAAAAGGAGGGGATCAAGAAACAGGAAGAAAAAGAGTAAGAATGTGAAATATGCATTTATTAAGACTTCAGAAGGCTGTGGCTCTCCCAACATGGCTTATCCTTAGAGCAGTATATTGAAAAGGAAGAAGTTACTGCAATCTGTGATACGGTGTAAAATACGTTCAGAAATTATACAGACGTGTCCTTGTAACAAACACAATCAAACAAGATCAAATAATTGGATCAAATTACCATAAAAAATGAGTGCTTCAGAGCATGTTTGTGGCTTTTTGAAATGATGTTGCTGCATATAGAGTTTTGGCAAGAACTGGATTAGGAGTTTCGATGATCGTAACTTGGTCAACATCCCAATTAATTCCTAATTTAATTCTTCCTTTTCTTTCTACTGTGATTCACAAGAGACCAGACAGCTATAATAAAAAATAGTGGACACAAGATATATCATTTAAACCATGAGCGTTTATTCAAATCCGTGCTAAAATCTAGCCGGGAAATATTTCAATTACAGTCACATGTTAACAATTAAGGTAGTCTATTTATAAAGCGAAAGACTGCCGCTTTTCAAATTACACTACATTATCATCAAACTTGTCAAATGCGTTGATGTTATTGTCAATGATGATGAACCGACGATGTCAAAGAAACAATTAGGGTCTATTCTGTCGATGATGACAAAGGTAGAGTTTCTGATGATCTCGAAGAAACAAGATTTGACGATGTGGAAAAGAAGACCCAAGTTTCTGACGATGTCGAAGAAACAAGAAGCGACGATGTGGAAAAGAATAGCAAAGTTTCTGACGATGTGGAAGGTAAGCGTAAATCCTGACCTTCAAACAAAGAACGGAAATCGACGGTGTAAATATACAAACTGGGGTTTGTATACTGTCAAACAGAAAGATGGCGTGGTCTTCATACAAAGAAACGATGTCGATGATGGCGAAAGTAAAGTTATCATGATGATTATGAACGAAGAAACGAATGGTAGATGTCAAAGGTAGAGTTCTGATGATGAATGAAGACACGGAAGGTCAATGTTGACGATAAAAAAGGAAAATGGCGACCTTCAAACAACCAAAATAAGGTTTTCAGCACAAAAGTGATGATGCAGGCAAGTCGGTCAAACTGTTGCTTTATTGATATATTGCCGAAACAACACAATACAAAAGAAATATCACTGGATACTGAATGGTGCCAAATCGAGGAGGACCAAATGTCCTCCCGTTACCACATTCTCCCATTGCCAAACAGTACTGTTGATCAATTAAATCCAATTGCGTCACATCTATTTCATGCTTGTAGTCAGTAGCTCCTGCAATAATAACATAAAGAATACATTTTTGAATACATAAAGAAACAGACTTTAGAAAATTATTTGGCAGAGAGATTTTCAGGATTGAATACAAGTTTGATTTTGCTTCAGAAGTTTAGATCTATCACTGCATCAGTGTCATAAATTATCAATTATCTCCAAGCTCCGATACAGTTTTACATATTGTTAGTGTTACCACGGTTAACAGTCCGTGTCTGCATGCATGGGCCTGGCCATGTACAATTTTTAATTTTTTTTTTAAATGAATATCTTTCAAACCATGCTCTGCAGTTGCAGTACCATCACTCTGGAAACAATATCCGACCTAGGCCACACATAGCAGCATTAGTGTACTTTTTTGTATTAATTACCTCTATTGATTTTCAACATTTTAAACAACACTGTACAAAACTCAACTGAGATCACTCAAAATAAATTGGTACTTTAGTGACAATTGATGACACCTATAGCAGTAAAATAGTCTTTTCAACTAACCGATGTTAGAAAAAATTCTTTCAAAAATCAAATCGTGAGTCTACTGTCAAACTTGCCGATCATATCAGCCACTTCGTACTCATTGTGTTCACGAGTGTGTAATTGTGAGCAATCGATTGCCCTCTCAGCACGGGGTCCAGACAACTCGCCACAAAGACAACCCGCCCCAAGACAACCCGCCACAATACCCTGGACATCTCGCCACAATACCCTGGACAACTCGCCACAGGCGGGTTGTCCAGGGTGGGGTGCCTTTTCGGACAACTCGTCACACTTTTTTCCCCTCATGATTTTTAGATAGGCCTACTGGAAGCACTGGTGTACTAATGGGACAGGGGGCAGTTGACCCGCGAAATAAAATTGAAATGTGGTTTATTTCTAGATTTTCTGGGTTAGTTTCGCACTTTTGCCCAGTCACAGGCGGTATTCTTGGTTGGGGGGGGGGGGGGGGGGCACTGTGCCTCCACTTTTTCAGGTTCCCCTAAAGTGCCCCCTTATCATTTGTACATATCCTTTTCCCTTCTGATAAGTGCCTACTTTTCTTTCTCAGATGTTTTAATTATAATGTTACTCATAATTACATAAAAGAACTTTTCTGTCTTTCTTCATTAAATTGTCCTTAATATTCATCATGTAATTTTTCAAATGGGACCTTAAACTTTTTCCTTGCTTGCTCGAAAAATCGATATTCAATCCATCACACCAAATTGCGAAGTACGTTGCTTAAACAATATGTTGTTCCACGTAAAGAAATAAACAAATATTGATGTCATTCGTGGTAGTGTATTCACAATCTTGACGAAGACGTAGGCCTATAGATAAATATCTAAAAATGTTTTTTATTATTGTTGATGTGTCCCTTTGTAGGTGCCCCTTTTTTAAGAAATCCAGCAATTCTTGCAATCATAGGCGCCAGAAGTGGGGGCAGGGGACTCGCCCTCCTCCAAACGAAAAAGTGTGTGTGTGTGTGTGGGGGGGGGGGGGGTCAAAACGAATTTCCACTCCCCCCCCCCCCCCCCCCCCCTAAACAAAAAATCAGCAGTATTATTGATTACTATTTAGTAACCAAAAAGATATAGATCTAGAAATCATGAGGGGAAAAAAGTGTGGCGAGTTGTCCGAAAAGGCACCCCACCCTGGACATCTCGCCTGTGGCGAGTTGTCCAGGGTATTGTGGCGAGATGTCCAGGGTATTGTGGCGGGTTGTCTTGGGGCGGGTTGTCTTTGTGGCGAGTTGTCTGGTAATCTCTCAGCACGTATGCAGCGCTATAGAGGTCAATACACATTAGCATTGTCTACTGCTATGCTTTACTTGAGTGACCTTGGCTAGGCCCTAGCTTAATTAATAATTCATGTTGTTGCAAGCATTGAAAAAAATATTAAAAATAAAACGTCTGTCAATGCAATAAGCACTGGAGCCATAGAGCCTACGACTAAATCATCTTCAATACAATACACCAGTTTACGGTTGTATCAGTGCGCATGCGCAGACAGTTTACCTCGGGTCATTGGCTTTGAAACAAAGCCAATGACCCGAGGTCAGTGGTATTTATGCGTAAATTAAAATTGCGCCCATGCAAATGATGATGTGCGTGCACAACGCAGCGCGTAGGCAGTATGTCATCATAATTTGCATGGGCGCAATCTTAATTTACGCATAAATACATGACCTCTAGGCCATTGGCTTTGATTAAAATGGCGCACACAACGGTAAACTGGTGTATTCATACAATCATGCATTATTCTATAGCCTACAGCTAGTGCACTAGAATGCTACTACTAGTAATATTCTGCTAGCCGCTGCTACCTGCTAGTTCTACATCGACTCTGTCAGTCTTTGTTGACTCAGTTTGAGAAATTGAGTGTGCTAGTACGTAGGCCTACTAATAAAAGTAGGCCTAGATCTATCATCTAGATCAATTACATTGATTACCAGACAACTCGCCACAAAGACAACCCGCCCCAAGACAACCCGCCACATTACCCTGGACATCTCGCCACAATACCCTGGACAACTCGCCACAGGCGAGTTGTCCAGGGTGGGGTGCCTTTTCGGACAACTCGCCACACTTTTTTCCCCTCATGATTTCTAGATCTAGATCTTTTTGGTTACTAAAGAGTATAATCAATAATACTGCTGATTTTTTTTTTTTTTGGGGGGGGAGTGGAAATTCGTTTTGACCCCCCCCCCCCCCACACACGCACACTTTTTCGTTGGGAGGAGGGCGAGTCCCCTGCCCCCACTTCTGGCGCCTATGATTGCAAGAATTGCTGCATTTCATAAAAAAGGGGCACCTACAAAGGGACACATCAACAATAATACAAACCATTTTTAGATATTTGTCTATAGGCCCACGCCTTCGTCAAGATTGTGAATACACTACCACGAATGACATCAATATTTGTTTATTTCTTTACGTGGAACAACATATTGTTTAAGCAACGTACTCCGCAATTTGGTGTGATGGATTGAATATCGATTTTCGAGCAAGCAAGGAAAAAGTTTAAGGTCCCATTTGAAAAATTACATGATGAATATTAAGGACAATCTAATGAAGAAAGACAGAAAAGTTCTTTTATGTAATTATGAGTAACATTATAATTAAAACATCTGAGAAAGAAAAGTAGGCACTTATCAGAAGGGAAAAGGACATGTACAAATGATAAGGGGGCACTTTAGGGGAACCTGAAAAAGTGGAGGCACAGTGCCCTCCCCCCCCCCCCCCCCCCAACCAAGAATGCCGCCTGTGACTGTGGGCAAAAGTGCGAAACTAACCCAGAAAATCTAGAAATAAACCACATTTCAATTTTATTTCGCGGGTCAACTGCCCGGCCCTCTCCCATTAGTACGTCAGTGCTTCCAGTAGGCCTATCCTTCCATGAATTCCTACCATTAAAAATTATCAGAAGGGAAAAGGACATGTACAAAGGATAAGGGGGCACTTTAGGGGAACCTGGAAAAGTGGGGGGGCAGTGTCCCCCCCCCCCCCCCAACGAAGAATGCCGCCTCTGACGAAACTAACCCAGAAAATTTAGAAATAAACCACATTCCAATTTTATTTCGCGGGTCAACTGCCCACCCCCCCCCCCCCCCCCCCCCCCCCCATCAGTACGCCAGTGCTTCCAGTATCCTACCATTAAAAAAAATTCTGGGACAGAAAAATGCAGCTATTATAGACCTTTATCTAAATACCGAGAAGTTATCCCAATGATCTGGCGATCGTACGCCCTTTGGTTTGTCAAAAGTATATTATTGTTGCAAGGGAAATCAGCTTTATTCTTTATTCTTTGTAATGACTGTGTTTATAGAAAATCATGAAAAATGACAATTTCATATCATTTTAGATCTAAAAATTATGAGGGGAAAAAAGTGTGACGAGTTGTCCGAAAAGGCACCCCACCCTGGACAACTCGCCTGTGGCGAGTTGTCCAGGGTATTGTGGCGAGATGTCCAGGGTATTGTGGCGGGTTGTCTTGGGGCGGGTCGTCTTTGTGGCGAGTTGTCTGGACCCCATTACATTACTCAATAGATATTACAACATGGAAATGAATGTATGAGAAATAGCATTGAGTGCATCTAGACCATTAATTGCATAGTCTACCGGGTAATTTTTCCGCTGTGCAATTACTTTTATCCCTATCTTGTCAAACATAAAATACAAATAGATCTAGAGCATAATATGAAGTTAAACCTACCATTTTCACAGAAATCATCGTAAAAACGTCTCGTCATAATAATCGTCTTCAATCAAGGCAAGCTCTGGCTGGTCACTTTTGTTTACGTCAGGAGAGTACACGATAGAGTACACGATAAAATATACGATATCGTGAACTTAATATCGTGAACTTTTCACGATAAAGTTCACGATATCGTGAATTTTATCGTGAAAAGTTCACGATAAAGTTCACGATATCGTCAATTTCGTGAATTTCTTCGTGAAAAATATGCGATAAAATTGACGATATCGTGAATTTTATCGCATATTTTTCACGATTTAGTCTATTCGCGATGTCCCTTCAGAGCCACCATAGAAATTACATTTCACAAAGCAAGGTTTATCCTCAGACCAGGTTTATGTACGTCATCAGACCCGAAATTTACAGACTGCTCAGATAGGAGGTTTGTAATTTCTCAAACCTGGTTTAAGAGCTATCAACCAATCAGGATGCAGCACTGGGTGGAGATAATTTATGCTCGATTGATTTTTATCCAAATAATTCACCGCCAAAACAATCTGCGATAGTACCTGGTCAGCCCGATTTTAGTGCAATTGAAATCTCTCAATCTCTCGATCCTTTCCTTAAAATCGTAAGTATAAAACCTGTACATGTAGTCGAATTCATACTCTTCACGTTATTGGCATTTCACTATTTGATATGCTTTATAACTTTCCATTTTCCATGAAATGTTCGGTGTTTTCATATCCGACGGCCTCTCAATTCCAGAGTTCAGGGACTGAGTCTGAGGGAGCTCGATTCCAACGCCCAAGGCGGCGGCGGAGCTCGCACCCTCTGACCCTGGGCTGGAGTTGGGCCTAGCCGGGCCGGGCCTATGTACAGTAGATATCTGAGTATGACTGTCATGTTTAATTTTGTCTTGTTGTCAGCAATGCCATGACACATGCCAATTAGACTAGGCCTATACCTACACTAGTTATTACAAATTCATGATAATGATAATAATACCAGGCTCTAGCCTAGGCCTGGCAATACCAATGATCGATGTCCATCACTTGACTTGGACACTGGTACCTAAATAAATAGAAATTGAAGTGGCATCAGCAATGCCAATGTTCCCCAAAATGAATCACACTGACAAGCATAGACAAAAAGCTTCAGTCTCTCTATATTGCCGGTTGTTCACTGAGACTACGTCTGGCTCCACTAGACCTCCGATTATAGAATGTCAACAAATGTCAGTTTTATTATTTTTATTAAAGAAATGACCCATATCAGACGGTTATTTCTGTTTATGAGTCATGACAAGCAAAGCTTTTATTAAATTTAGATCTGGTTCTAATTGTCTTAATTAACTGGCTTAGTCCCCAGAGCCAGGATCACCCACAAAGTCACAAGCACAAGTAACATTTCTTTATTTTAAAAACATTGTTTAAACATTTGTTTCATTTTATCTTCACTCCAGTAAAGATGGTAGAAATGCAGCTGATTCAGCATAATGAGCTGGTGTACCTGGAGGAGGAGCTGGAGCAATATATAGCAGCACAACCGGGCAGAGGCCTCTGAGATTGGGAAAACCCGCTGGATGATGAGCCTTTTGTTTTAGATTGAGGTACTTTGAATTCAAATTCTGTATTGGGAAAGTTGGCGAAAACATGGCCAAACTACTTGATGAATATTGTTAACATAGCTATAAAAAAAGGGCTTCTGTTGTAAAATCCAACCCTAGTGTCGTTATTAAAATCCAGAAATATTTCAATTCATGTTGACCGCCTAAATTCACTGTTCGTTTGCCCCGCTCCGCTGGTCTGCCTACGACCGTGCAAGCCCCTAAAGCCATGCACATGTGCGTTTACATAAATTTATTCAATTTCTAAGCATTTTCTGTCATATTCCATACATTGAAAGATTAGTTATGATATTTATTCTTTTACATGGTAGGTGATGAAAGCATTAATTTTCATAATTTGTGTGTGGGGCATTTCCCAATACTGTTATTTGGCTTTAATACATGAGGAAATTATTCAGATTATGTGTTGGAAACAAGTTTGTGATTTGTTGCTTAAATTTCACAAAAGGTGAAGCTGTGAAGGAGATTAGAAAAGGCATAGACAATTTTGTCTTTTATGTTAAATTGATTCACACCACATCTAGAAATCAGGATAATTTTTGTTTTTAAGTGACAGTGACAGTTGGGGATGCAAAAATATTTAATAGCATGAACCAGCAAAAAAATGATTTATTTGAATGCTTGTTTTTTTAATATTTTTTAAAAGGTAATTCAATCTAAAGGATGCACGGTGAGGAGGCGGCATGCTGTGTCACATTCATCTGTTTGCCGAATGGAGAGTAGTGAGGGATGTTTCCGAAGCTGTTGTCAGAAGAAAGGGACAAGTCATGAAGTTTCCTACAAGTTACAACAAGGCAAAAAGTGACTACTATTCAGAAGCAGTTTTTCCAGTACTGCAGATTTCCAGGAGTTGCTGTTGATGGGACACATGTTTACATCAGGAGCCCTGGTGGGGCAAGAGCCAGGTACTACTTCAATAGGAAGAACAGGTACTCCATCGATGTTCAGGTGAGAATAAATGAATACATCATGACTGGATCCAGCACGGCTTTCCCTTTAGACCTTTTTTTTGTACCTTGCAAAATGTTCACATTAGATATATACACTCTCCAGTCTTGTGTGTTGTACATCCATGCTATTTCATTGGTGACCAATGCAAGATTTCTAGTGGCCAAATGGATATTAAAGTAATATTCGCGTACAGGTACTCATTTCACTGCCTTTGTACACAGTTAAGAATATCCAATGGATAGTTAAACTTAAAAATCCTAACACTCGTTAATATCTTTTTAACGAAAGGGAAATTTGAAAAATCAAAACTTGTTCCATCCTTCTATTGGCAATGCAGATATGACCTCTAGATTTCTGATATTTTTTTGATGGCCATGGCAATTGGGCCACTGTTTTTGCCATTGATCAATGAAAGAAAAAACAACAAAGAGAAGCATGTAAATTGATCAATGGCAATTACCACTATATATTTTAAACTATAGAAAAACAAACAGGTTCATTTACCATAAAAAGATGAGAGAGTGGGTACCCCCTCCCCCCCCCCCCCCCACACACACAAAGCATTTGTTGTTTTAGGCTCGAAATGTTTTGTTAAAAGTGAGATTATTTTTGTTTACATTGTTACAAGATAACAATGAAAACATGAGTTTAAAATGAAGAAATACTTCATCAGTCAATAAATATAGGGTAATTAGCATTTTCTTCCAATTTGTGTTGTATAAATAGATATTGAAAAGCAATTATCACATATTCAACTGCATTTGCATTAATTACCATAAATAACAAGTGAAATTTCACGGCCTATCTGAAGTGTGAAATGAGTGAGTTTTCATAACTAATGAATGCCAACATGCTATTTCATATTGACAGGTTGTCTGTGATTATGTTGGGAAAATAACTAGTATCGTTGCAAGGTGGCCTGGACTGGTAGCAGCAACGATGCCAGGATCTTTTCTGAGTGTGCACTGAATTGACAGCTTGATGCTAGGGCATATGAATAACAGTTGATTCTTGGAGATAGACTATAGGGTAGGTAGATTATTTCTTTATATGAAAACATTTGTTTATTCTTTTTCTTAATCAATCTTGTTTCCTTTTTTGTATTTGGCCAACATGTGACATGTTAGGAATGTTCATTTGGTAATATAGTAACAACTCGCATTAAGTAATTAATTCAAACGAGCTCATGTGCTTTTAAATTTCAGTTCACAAATCATTATTAATGTTTTTGATATCTGGATGCAACTTGATTAGTTTGTTGTCAAGAGGAACCTCATAGTTTTTGTATTAGTGACACAGGATTGAATTATTCCTGATTATGTGTACAATACATTGTATCCTTTTCTATAGTATTACCCCCCCCCCCCCCCCCCCCCCTCCAAGAAAAAAAATGAACAAGTTGAAATTAAGAATATTGTTTATGATATTGTTTATTTTGTCCATTCGATTTTGCAGGTATCCATGCCTTCTCTGCCTCATCAGAAGCCATTTCTTCATTCAGAGGGTCGACCACAGATGTGCTTTAAAGGCCATCTGTACTAGTTCAGCCAAAGAGGATTAGACAACCCAGCGAGGTCACTGACGGGAGGCTATCTCATCAATTCAGTTCTCAATTAACATAAGAAAAAGAGGATCATGGGGGATTAACAGGCACAGATTGGGGAAGTTTTCTATATAGAGGGAGCAAGTAGCTACAAGTAGTACAGTGGGGCTTTAACACTTCACACACAAAAAAGGGAGATGTGTGATTGAGCGCATATTTATTAAATGCAAGGATGAGGATGTTCCATGCCTCATCAATCTAAGAGAGAAGGTCGACACTTCTTAATTATTTTTATGCTTTCCTGTTGCCCATATTGGGGAAATTCATGTTGTTCAAATATAGCATTGGTTTGGCCAAGTATAGCCTAAAACAGCTAACACTGGAGCTTACTAACAAGCATTTATTGCTTTCTTAGCTGTCAAGTAAAATAACTACCACTATCTTTCTATTTAGTGAGCTATACATTATTTAATTAAGGATTCCACAAAAATTTTCAATGTATACGGTAATAAGTTATAAAATACAGATTTAACTCAATTGCAACTGGAATTACCTCAAAATGTATTTCAAAATACGGCTCCTCCCTGGTGTTCCCACAATACTTTGTAGTTATGCAGCATTACATCAAGAACCTGGGTGTTGAACTGTTGATTATTTATGAATATTTTTGATGTTCTGTTTAGTTGATAAGTATTTGTTGTCACTCTGCCGGTATTTGTAATTACGTGTTCTCTGTAGATTAAATGCACCCGATTTAACTATAATTAGCATTGTATACACTGCTGAGTTGAGGGGTGGGTCAATATAAATTATTTGGTTGTCAGCTAGGGGAGAGTATTCGAACAAATATTATTTACTGTACTAAGCGAAGTCAGAATTAAAGAACTTTTATGTGCAAATTTGAATTTCGTCACCCATTTTGTTGTATTTCTGATTTTCTTTCTGCTAATAGTGCTACAGTGAGACTTTTAATTGGCCTTCCAGAGCCTCTCTTAACCTCTAGTGGGCTATATTTCATATAAGCATGCTACAAAATTTACAAATGTGAACTGCATTGTTTGAACAAACGGTAGATTACTATTGTGTTGTATGCTCAATTATTTATGTAAAACATGAAAATACAAATACAATATTCTTGCTTTCATATATTTACAAAGATAACTGAAATAGATATGTGTCAGATTATCTCTCTCTCTTTCTCCCTTTTTTTTGGGGGGGGGGGGGGGTGGGTGCAGATGTGTGTGTTTGCAGTTTGCATGGTTTTGCATTATGTGTTTCATTGCAAAAAAGAAGAAGAAGAGAGAGAGAGAAAGTTGAATAGAGAGAGAGAGGGGACAAAGAAAAAAATTTATAGAGAGAGAAAGGGAGAGAGAGAAAGATGAATAGAGAGAGAGGGGAGAAAGAAAAAGAATTAATAGAGAGAGAACAAAAATGGGTAGAAAGAGTGAGGAGGGACGGGGACAGAGAGGGAGACAGGGAGGGATAGAAAGAGAGGGGAGAAAGAAAAAGAATTAATAGAGAGAGAAAGGGAGGGAGAGAACAAAAATGGGTAGAAAGAGAGATGAGGGACGGGGACAGAGAAAGAGACAGGGAGGGAGAGAGAAAGAAAAGATGGCCATAGAGGATTTTTTTTATAATTAATATTATATGGAAACAAATCATTTACCAGTTACAATTTTGATGTGAAAAAAATAGCCAGTTGGGGAAACAAACGAGGAACTAGTTAAAATAATAATTGATTGACCATTTTAACAAAATAACTATATAGATCTATAGTAATTAACAATTGCAATCAAATGAATCAATATATTAATCACAATAAAAACTTAATTCATATTAAATCATTATTATTATTATTATTAGGTGATTTTATTGATAAGACTTTGTAGCCCCCAAAACAATAAGACTCTTACAGTTAATTTAAAAGAGCCCTTGACAACCTTAGATGTATTAATCTAACAAAGGTTTTCAGGTGCCGATGTCAATTTGTTCTGGGTCAGATTGAGTGCTTCACCAGCACCACACAAATGTGAGTACGTGGGGCACTTTCTGCATCGGCGCGCCAGTTTGGTTCGATTAATTCATGAAAATGCAATTCAAAAGTTTATTTCAGAGATGTTCTAACCATCATCTTTTCAAGATTGCTCATTAAGATGTCCGGATCGTACTAAGAATGCTTAGTTTAACAGTTTTTTCAATTCTTAACATTTAAACCCTAGCCCGTAAAAATTATGTTAGAAACCCTATGGCTGAGACTAGTTTTACAAACCTTGGTCCGAGGTTTGGGAATTACAGACCAAGGTTTATATAAACCTTCCTTTGTGGAACCTTGGTCTGATTAAACCGGGTCTGAACTCAGACCTCCGTTGTGAATTCGGGCCGATATGTCCGTAAATTCTCACGGGATGTGGCTAGACGTTGTATTTTTTGCAAAGGTACACTTGCCTGATACTGCGCACTGCTGAATACACAACACTATGGCATTAAACGTACTAATTCGGAATTTGTTATGGCCAATGAGAATAATTTCCATGATTAGGCTACACAACTGAACCGCCACCAGATCATAGCTATTTTTAGACGCGATACGAAAATTGATGTCACGTACGGAAGCGTTAAAGTGCCATTCTACTTGACGACATGACGAGATATTCCATCTTGTCAAGTTGACTTAATATTCATATCATGTCGACATGTACAAATATTTAACTTACCATGTCGACTTATCAACTTTTATTAGTCGACATGGCGAAATAAATTATGCTGCCAAGTCGACTTCACAAAAAGTTCATGTCGTCATGGCGACATAAGTTATCTTGCCAAGTTGACTTCGCATAAAGTTCATGTCGTCATGGCGACATAAATTATCTTACCATGTCGACTTCCCAAAAAGTATCTGTCGTCATGGCGAAATAAATTATCTTGCCAAGTCGACTTCTCAGAAAGTATGTCGTCATGATGACATGAATTATCTTACCAAGTCGACTTCCCAAAAAGTATATGTCGTCATGGCGAAATAAAAATATCTTGCCAAGTCGACTTCGTAAGAAGTACATGTTGTCATGGCGAGATAATATATGTTACCGAGTCGACTTAATAACAGTAGATGTCGTCTTGGCGACATAAATGATCACGTGGAGTCAGTTTTAAGAATTACAGTTAAGTGCAATCATGTATTTGGTCTTCGTCACACTACATATCTCGCCATGACGACATATACTTTTTGGGAAGTCGACTTGGTGAGATAATTTATGTCGCTATTACGAGATGAACTTTTTTGTGAAGTCGACTTGGCAAGATAATACATGTCGCCATGACGACATGAACTTTTTGTGAAGTCGACTTGGCAAGATAATTTATTTCGCCATGTCGACATTACTTTTTGGGTAGTCGACTTGGTAAGATAATATATGTCGCCATGACGACATGTATTTTTTTAGAAGTCGACTTGGTAAGATAACTTATGTCGCCATGACGACATGAAATTTGTGTGAAGTCGACTTGGCAAGATAATTTATACCGCCATGTCGACTAATAAAAGTTGATAAGTCGACATGGTAGGTTAAATATCTTTACATGTCGACATGATATGGATATTAAGTCGACTTGACAAGATGAAATATCTCGTCATGTCGTCAAGTAGAATGGCACTTTAACGCTTCCGTAGTCACGGGATGTGGCGCCAAACGTTTTATTGCAAAGGTACACTTGCCTGATACTGTGCACTGCTGAATACACAACACAATCGCATAGCATTAATTCAAGATTTGTTTTATGGCAGCCATATTAAGAATGCTCTCAGGCTTGGTTCCAAAATATTAAGGGGGAGGCCTATCATGGGGCGGGGGCTATAGGGTTCTTTCATTCTTTTTGTACACGATCCTTGCCTGTGCTCGAATCCAATCTTAATCAAGATTTTCTCTTTTTTTCTGGGGGGGGGGGGAGCAATGCATAGTGGGACATGGGCAACGGATCCAGTCGGCGGCATGGGAGGGGGCCAACTAGGGGGCCCAATACGTGAGAAATATTTAGCAATAAGCGGGGGGGGGGGGGGGGTAAGGAGCACTGATTCCCCCCCCCCCCATTCGTGAGAAAATATTTAGCTCTGTATTTTTTTTTTCGTGCTCAACGGGGGGAAGGGGGTTAAGGTAGTGAGCATTTTTTTTCTTCAACACCCCCTCCCCCCCCGTCTTCTTTTTTCTCCAAAAAAAGGTTTAATTTACCTGTTTGGAGGGCCAGGGGAGGGGGCTCCCTTAGATCCGCCACTGGACATGGGAGTCGACACATCGGGACATTTTTTTGACAGTAGATGGTAGTATACGTTAATCTGAAATTGTGTCAGTATAAGGCCAAGTAACAAATATAACGTGTTTCTCGTCGGGACTTTTAACAAAAAGTAGGAGGCAGGGCATTACTATTTACTATTTTGCCATTTTTTTCTTCCAAGATGGCTGCCATGCTAAATATAACTGGCCGAGCCTATTTATTCATAGATAATGTGCTATGTGAGTATACTGATGCAATGTATGACAAAACAAATGATGTGTATCATTTAAGAAGCTATTTAAACAAAATCTATACTACAGGCTTTTTTTTTGTTGCTTTTTTTCTTCTGAATAGTAACAGTACCACAAAAAGGAGGCGGGCGGGGACGGGAAACACTTCATTTGTGTTATTTGGCCTCATACCTTTCCTTTGATTACATACCTAGATTATTAAGATAAAGAATAACGACACACACGTCACATTTGGCAATAGGAAAGACAATATTAGGCGACATTTATTATGTTCTTTCAATTGAATATAAAATACTCAGCTTAATACAAAATCACATATAATTAGATTCACATAAAAAGATTTACAGATTACCATCCTTTTTGCCACCCTTAAAAATAATGCCAACGATCATTTCAGTGTATATATGAGGCACATTTACTGAAATTAATTGAATATAATTAATACATAATGATGATGATAACATAATAATAATGATAATAATGATGATTATAAAGATAATAATGATAATATTAATAATAATAATAATCATAAAAAATAATGATAGTTATAATAAAACAAATGTTAAAGCATTTATAAGTAATAAAGAGGACTATCGTGATACAACAGTTGGCTGAATGCATGCCATGGGCATATTTTGTTGCATTGTTTGTCCTGCTTTTTGGCAGTTATAAGCCATGACCTGGACTACTCTTACTATTATGTCTGTGCCTGTGCAATTTTTTCTGTTTATACTATGTTCCTTTTAATATTAAAGACTCACAATAAAGTGATAAAAAATCCACAACAACAAAAATCAATTACAACCACAAAAAGAATTAGGATAAATTACATACCGTCTGTCAGGGGTGGACAGGTTTATAAGACACTGTTAATGAAAACCCCTTCATACACTGGATCTACAAAAGGCTTTAAACCTTACCAAATACTATTAACATTATTACAGGGAAAGTCCACTATCATATTAAATGGTCGATTTCAATTGAACTAGCAGATAAACGAGAGAAAAAAATATTTGAAATTTTAAGAAAGTCATGAATTGGCAAAGTTGTAACTTATCTTTAAAGCATTTACCTGATCTGTAGTAGGAAAAAGCGATCATATTTTCTTTTAACGAAAATATTCAATAAATTGTACACGCATCCTCAACATAATTGCACATATATTTTTGACACAATCCCTACATAAAATATATCAATTTCCATGAAAACCCGTAAGAATTTGGAATCATGAAATGTTCAGTGCAAAGCAATTGCGAGAAGTAATCCAAAGTTACGTGAAAGAATTGAGAAAAGTACAAATTTTGCTATTACTATGATGTAAAACGTATACAAAAACTATGATGTATATTATATATAATATATATAAGGATCAAACCCAGGACATTTGCATTTCCAGTCATTAAGTAATCGGACTATATATATATATATATGCATGCACTCGACACCTCGAATACATATAACCACTGATCTCGATCCAAAGAACATTTTCTGTGTTATTAGAGAGCAGAATTCGAAGGAAAGAGTAAAACCCATATCCCAAATGACGAGTTCTGAAATTGCTAAAATGTCGGGAGTAGGTCTTCCGTTTTTTAAATGAAATGGGAGTAGAAATTCCGTTTTTACGGTACGCATAAGTAACTAAACCGGATACGGTATATGTATTATAAAATATATCACATAGTCAATAATTCGTGATAAGATTTGTACAGGGCTACCGAATGTGCACAGTATATTCGCATATATATAAATGTACATATTCCCTTTTTACGTTTAAATAATAAACACATCGCGCTGGCCTTCTCATACATTGGTTCAGGTGTTTTTTTTAATTAATTTTTTTAGAAGGGGGGCTATTTATAGAACAGTAAAGACTATTTTGAAGAAAAAAACACATCAACATTGGAGCCATTTTATCTGTATATGAACGAATTGCAAATGATAACGCTTGATAACTGATTTAATTGTTTTAAATGCTAACAAAGAATACATGTATGGATACATATTGAAGCGCATAGGAACGTTGTATCGTAATGTAATATGCGCTTTACAAGAACGGTTCATCATTATCATAATTGTTTTAAATAATTATTATTATCTATGCTGGTGTGTACCGAATCTATTGACAAGCAAGAGAAGATGGACATTTTTCAACACTTATTATACAAATATATCCCACATGTTATTCAGTGGCATTCAATGTAGTACAAAATTGACATTGATAAGATCAATATAGAATATGTTCATAATTTTATTGATACTGAATAATATCATGAACATTTGAAACGTTCCTACCATGTACTAGATAGAATTCTTTGAACATGTAAATGTTCTGGTGGATGTTTGCATATAATGCTTATCGAATTTGTATATCGATCTGCAATCTTGTATTTTCATTAACATTATCATCATTATATCGGGGAAACTAATGACAAGAGTCTATAAGATACGAATTTGGAAATATATTTTGGCAATTTCACGAATGTAACGTCGTTGAATTGTTAAATTGTAATCTAGTCCTCCGTGCTATTTCCCAAATCCAGAATTCCTGTTTACGCATTACTGTCACTTTCGACTATCAAGACTCTGAGCTGTTTCCTCGGAGTTTTATTCCGAGCTCATTACGACCATTGCTCATCTGAGAGTACTTCACTGATGAGAAGCCACATGCCTTCAACGTCAGCTTGGTGATGCCGTAGACCAGAAAGAGAACCAGCATGCCGATAAGGATGTGCCATGTGAACATGACGGTAGTGAACATGACGTTGAGATGGTCCTCTCCATCCCAAGGTACTCCTGAAGGAGGTTTGTAGAGCACTATACCCAAGTGAAAGAACCAGGTTCCCTGGACCAGAGTAAAAAGAATCTGGATGAGACGTATCAAGGTATCTTCTCTGTACCAGACCTGCGCCGCTGCTGCCAAAAAGCACACAAAGATAGCGAAGACGAGCATGCTGTGAAGGTGGATTTCGAGAGGGCTTCGGCCGTGGGTGTGGTAGTAGAAGAGAAACCCTTCCACGGCATACGCCAAAGCACCAAGAGCGTGTTCAAATTTTGCTGCAGAAGGGACACAGGTACTCCCAAGGATTTTGACGAATCCATAGAGACCAAAATACAAGTACATGGAGCAGTGCCCCCATTCTACGTCATTTTGCCAGAGGCCGTCCTTGTCGACAAGGACCAGGATCGGTTCCGAGTACGCCATCTCGACAACGATGCCGGCAATGCCCGCGAAAACGATTAATCCTGCCTCAAGAGGTGCGCGATGCAAACAGTACATCACACGAGACCGGGGCCGCTGGCGACCGTTGTCCAATACAACTATGGAGTATGCAAATTGTATGATCCACCAAATAGCGACGATAATGAAAAATCCACCGGGTACGGCATGCCCACCAAACGAACCCATTTTGTCGTTTTATCTGTACTTCCTTGAGGTAGATTCACTCTCTTTCCTTCCACCATGTACTCGATGTAAAGCCTCGCTCACAAATGCCTTTACGAACTGCTACGAACGCCGTACGAACGATTTACAGACAATGGAAATTCGGGAAGACAATGGAAAAGCAGGGAGATTCGTACGAAATGATCGTTCGTACGAACCTTTGTGACCGTAGCATAAGATGTAGGCCTACTAGTCGTGTTATGGTATTCTGTGGAATCCACGATCGCACAGTCGGCTACAGTAGGTATATCATCGCGTACTCTGTAGTCTCTCTCTCTCTCCCTCCCTCTTCCCTCCCCCCTCTCTCTCTCTCTCTCTCTCTCTCTTCTCGAGCAAAATGCAAACACGGGAAACGAAACAATCCGCACGTAATTCTTATATGGCGAGCCATCTGTGTACAAACGCAACCATTGGCTCTCTTGGTTTCAATTTATTATTTGAAAGTCGACGGCCATAACATGCTAAAAAGATGCATTGCATTCATGGGTGTCGATCTGTAACTGATACCTATTCATCAGGGGGGGATGATCTATTCGTTCATCCCCCCCTGATGAATAGGTATTACGTAAGGATCGACACCCATGATTGCATTCATAGAGATATACATGTATTAATATCTCTATGATTGTATTGGATCTCAATATAAAAAAAAACTGTTGTGTTCTCAAGCAGACTTTGTATAGGGTGACTGGGTTCTGGTAAAATCCGATTCATATGTGCACTGCATATAAATTTAAAGATTGAGTCAAAATAATTCTCATAATTCTGCTGAATGTCAAAACATCACTTTATAGGCCTCCCTATAATTATACCTAATTAGGCTTTCTAGTAACTTCTTGACGGTTACTTTCACAACGTAAGGCCTACAAAAAATATGTTGTATTGCCCTTTGGGTGCCAAAACCAGGCGCGGATCCAGGATTTCTTAGGGGAGGGGGCCCAACTTTTTTTTTTTTTTTTGCTCCTGAAAATTTGAAAATCGCGCCGGCCGAAAAGTCGCTCAATGGGGGGGGGGGGGGGGGGGGGGGGGTGAGCACTATTTTTTTTTTTTTTTGCTCCCGAAAATTTGAAAATTGCGCCGGCCGAAAAGTCGCTCAGTGGGGGGGGGGTAGTGAGCACATTTTTTTTTTTCGGTCCTCGAATTTTTTTTCATTTGCACCCCCCCCCCCCCCTTGAGCGCCAGGGGGGGGGGTCCAACCCCCCAAAAAGGTAAAATTCACGTGATTTTACATGATTTTTTTCTCAAGGGGGGGGGGGGGGCCGGGCCCCCCGAGCCCCCCCCCCCCTGGATCCGCCACTGGCCAAAACATGGGTCGGTCGGTCGGAAATCTTTTTTTTTCCCTTCCCTCTTTGTGCTGATATTTCTCAGTTTGGAATGCTTTAAATAGATATATTTTTTTATTCATTAAACTTTTTTTTTTCCCAAAAAAACGGTAAAAAAAAAAAAAAACTATTTTTAAAAGTCGACCGTAGAGTTCAAATTTTTGGGTCGGTCGCAAAGGGCAATACAATATCTTTTTTAACGCCTAATTGAATAAACAGTACTCAACTTTATCTTTAATATATAAGAGACGCATTGACAAAATGAACGTTTAATGTTGTTTAATTTATAAACACATATGACATTGTGGCATAGATATGCGCCACATAGTAAGTATGTTGCAGACGGATGCACCGAAGGCTTGCCATAGTTATCATCCCTATTGCGCACGTAACGAACGTTCTTAAATGTAAACGATATCATTTTGCCTGCAAAATTTCAATTGATTAACACGAATCACATTATATAAAATTAAGATGGCTGCCATGCTAATTCGTAACTGGCCAAGCTTATTCACTGATATTGTGCTATGTGAGTATACTGATGCAATGTATGACAAAACAAAATAATGATGTGTATCATTTTAGAAGCTATTTAAACAAAATCTATAATACAGGCCTTTTTTTTGTTGCTTTTTTTCTTCTGAATAGTAATAGTACCACAAAAAGGAGGCGGGCGGGGACGGGAAACACTTCATTTTTTGTTATTTAGCCTCATACCTTTCCTTTGATTACATACCTATATGATTAAGATAAAGAATAACGACACACATGACATTTGGCAATATGAAAGACAATATTAGGCGACATTTATTATGTTCTTTCAATTGAATATAAAATACTCAGCTCAATCCAAAATCACATATTATTAGATTCACATAAAAAGATTTACAGATTACCATGTTTATTGCCACCCTTAAAATACACCCTTACATACTATATGAGGCACATTTACTGAAATTAATTGAATGTAATTAATAATAATAGTAATAATGACAATAACGACGATGATGATGATAATAATAATGATGATAATAATAATAAATAATATTCATAAAAATAATGATAGTTATAATAATTATGACAAAAACATTTATAAGTATTAAAGAGGACTATCGTGATGCAACCGTGGGCTGAATGCATGCCATTGTTATATGTTATTGCATCACGTGAGCCCTCTGTTCCTCCGAAACAAGTAAGCGTCTCTATACATTAATTGAGTAAATTGAATTATATATTTGCTCTGTAGTAGAAAAAACGATCATATTTTCTTTCAACGAAATTATTCGATAAATTGTACACGCATCCTCGACATAATTGCACATGCATTTTTGACACTATCCCTACATGAAATATATCTATTCTTTCATGAACAACCGTAAGAATATGGAAAGTCATTAAATGTTCAGTGCAAAGCAATTGCGAGAAGTGATCCAAAGTTACGTGAAAGAATCAGAGAATTTGCGTTTGAGCGATAACGGCCTAAAAATATTTTTTTATTTTTTTTATTTTTTTTCTCGAATCTTCCCCATACTTTTAAGACCCGTTTCTCTTATTTATGTTAAAACCAGCTAATGTAAAGGTGGACTTTCCCCTTTAAACTTCAAGGGAAATTAACCATGGCTTGGTATTCAGACAAAGTCATACAAATCTCACAGCAAGCAAAAAGTGCTGACGGAGAAAGTGCTGAGACACCAACCCATTTAGGATTCCCATGAAGGAAAAGAAGGAAACAAAAAATCGAAAATCTAATAGTTTGGCCTTTAGAAAATATATAAGAATGAACGCTATTTACAATGACATATACTATTTCGTGTAGAATTTAGTGACCATCCGGTCAACGTGTGATTTAAATTATATTCATGTCAATAACATGTTTCTTTTCTTCATCGTGATGTTTTTTTTACCCCAAATATGTAGCACTCGTTAAGCAACGCGCAAAGTACATTGGCTATTACCATAATGTAAAACGAAATACAAAAACTATAATGTATATTACATATAATATATTATATAAGGATCAAACCCAGGTCATTTGCATTTCCAGTCAAGTAATCGGACTATATATTATATGCATGCACTCGACACCTCGAATACATAGAACCACTGATCTCGATCCAAAGAACATTTTCTGTGTTATTAGAGAGCAGAATTCGAAAGAAAGAGTAAAATCCATATCCCAAATGACGAGTTCTGAAATTCCTGAAATGTCGGGAGTAGGTCTTCTGTTTTTTAAATGAAATAGGAGTAGAAATTCATTTTTACGGTAAGTATAAGTAACTAAACCGGATACGGTACATGTATTATAAAATATATGCATAGTCAATAATTCGTGATAAGATTTGTACAGGGCTACCGAATGTGCACAGTATATTCGCATATATATAAATGTACATATTCCCTTTTTACGTTTAAATAATATACACATCGCGCTGGCCTTCTCATACATTGGTTCAGGTTTTTTTTTTTTTTTTTAGGGGGGAACTATTTATAGAACAGTAAAGACTATTTTGAAGAAAAAAAACACATCAACATTGGAGCCATTTTATCTGTATATGAACGAAATTGAAAATGATAACGCTTGATAACTGATTTAAATTGTTTAAATGCTAACAAAGAATACCTGTATGGATACATAATGAAGCGCATAGGAACGTTGTATCGATTATGCGCTTTACAAGAACGGTTCATCATGATCATAATTGTTTTTTAAATAATCATTATTATCATATAATCTACAGCTGGTGTGTACCTAATCTATTGACAAGCAAGAGAAGATGGACATTTTTAACACTTATTATACAAATATATCCCATATGTTTTTCAATTGCATTCAATGTTACAGTACAAAATTGACATTGATAAGATTAATATAGAATATGTTCATAATTTTATTGATACTGAATAATATCATGAACATTTGAAACGTTCCTACCATTAAGGCATGTATCTAGATAGAAGTCTTTGAACATGTAAATGATCTGGTGGATGTTTGCATATAATGCTTATCAAATTTGTATATCAATCTGAAATTTTGTATCAGTTCATTGACATTATCATCATTATACCGGGGAAACTAATTACAAGAGTCTAAAGCCAGGGTAATTATGCAGCATTATTATAGAGCGCTTAGAGACTTCTGATAAAGTAAGTATTAGGCGCTATATAAGCAAGGATAATTATTATTATTATTAAGATACGAATTTGGAAATATGTATGTTGACAATTTCACGAATGTAACGTCGTTGAATTGTTAAATTGTAATCTCTGAGTCCTCCGTGCTGTTTCCCAAATCCAGAATTGCTGTTTACGCATTACTGTTTCAACTATCAAGACTCTGAGCTGTTTCCTAGGAGTTTTATTCCGACTTCATTACGACCATTGCTCATCTGAGAGTACTTCACTGATGAGAAGCCACCTGCCTTCAACGTCAGCTTGGTGATGCCGTAGACCAGAAAGAGAACCAGCATGCCGATTAGGATGTGCCATGTGAACATGACGGTAGTGAACATGACGTTGAGAGGGTCCTCTCCATCCCAAGGTTCTCCTGAAGGAGGTTTGTAGAGCACTATACCCAAGTGAAAGAACCAGGTTCCCTGGACCAGAGTGAAAAGAATTCGGATGAGACGTATCAAGGTATCTTCTCTGTACCAGACCTGCGCCGCTGCTGCCAAAAAGCACACAAAGATAGCGAAGACGAGCATGCTGTGAAGGTGGATTTCGAGGGTGCTTCGACCGTGGGTGTGGTAGTAGAAGAGAAACCCTTCCACGGCATACGCCAAAGCACCAAGAGCGTGTTCAAATTTTGCTGCAGAAGGGACACAGGTACTCCCAAGGAATTTGACGAATCCATAGAGACCAAAATATAAGTACATGGAGCAGTGCCCCCATTCTACGTCATTTTGCCAGAGGCCGTCCTTGTCGACAAGGACCAGGACCGGTTCCGAGTACGCCATCTCGACAACGATGCCGGCAATGCCCGCGAAAACGATTAATCCTGCCTCAAGAGGTGCGCGATGCAAACAGTACATCACACGAGACCGGGGCCGCTGGCGACCGTTGTCCAATACAACTACGGAGTATGCAAATTGTATGATCCACCAAATAGCGACGATAATGAAAAATCCACCGGGTACGGCATGCCCACCAAACGAACCCATTTTGTCGTTTTATCTGTACTTCCTTGAGGTAGATTCACTCTCTTTCCTTCCACCATGTACTCGATGTAAAGCCTCGGTTACAAATACCTTTACGAACTGCTACGAACGCCGTACGAACGATTTTCAGACAATGGAAATTCGGGAAGACAATGGAAAAACAGGGAGAATCGTACGAAATGATCGTTCGTACGAACCTTTGTGACCGTAGCATAAGATGTAGGCCTACTAGTCGTGTTATGGTATTCTGTGGAATCCTCGATCGCACAGTCGGCTACAGTAGGTATATCATCGCGTGCTCTGTAGCTTCTCTCTCTCTCTCTCTCCCTCTTCCTCCCCCTCTCTCTTATCGAGCAAAATGCAAACACGGGAAACGAAACAATCCGCACGTAATTCTTATATGGCGAGCCATCTGTGTACAAACGCAACCAGCGGCTCTCTTGGTTTCAATTATTTGAAAGTCAAGGGGCATTACATACTGAAAAGATGCATTGTATTGGATCTCAATAAAAAATTTAAAAATGTTGTGTTTTCAAGCAGATATTGTTTGCTCAAAAAAATATTACTTTTACGGACCCCTAAGCTTTGGAATGACCGCGGAATGACTTCCCCATTGAATTCACAGAATCAACCTCACTATATTCGTTCAAGCGCAAGCTGAAATGTCATCTCCTAAGCAATAAGGGAGTTTACAGATACAATCTGCGCATGGGCAGATAAAGGTCATTTGTACCAAAATGGTAAAACCCACAGAGACGAATACTGGATATGAGCTCATGAAAGTTATGTAACATTATTCATTTATGCACCAACGGTACATTCTATGATACGCAGGTGGAAGTATTCTTTTCAAGAGGTCAAACAAAAGGTATTCATGAAGCACATCTAGGACTTTGGCAGTTATTATTCTAAGATGCTCAAAGTGGAACTTCTCCATGTATAAAAGATCTGTGGATATTTGGGGTCATGTGTACCATGTGCTATCTGTAAACTCCCTTATTACGCTATACTGGTAGAAGAAGCATGATGTTCTTTTTATAATATTGTCGATGTTCAAACTGAATGTTCCTTTTACTTTGCTGTTGTTGCCCTGTGCCTGGTGAAGGGCCGTTGCCTTCACCTGCTGGGATGTCATTGTGCTTCGGTGGCCGGGGAGCGAGGTGCATGCTTTGTTTGTTGTTAATGTCTGTCCGACCTAGCAACGACAAGTTATGCACTTCGCGCTCCTGCTGTTGAGTTTCAGTGCATTACGGCAGGTGGATATGGCGGCTTGTCATCGGGCAAACATATTTAGCTTTAAATAAATGTGTATCGAAAAAAATGTTCTATTCATGTTTGTTCTATCATACCATGGACTTGTCTAGTAAGTCCATGATCATACCAAGATGCTGGCGTCATTGACAACCAGTCTGTTCGCCAGCGCGGTTACACTTAATTTTTCTACAACATCGTACTTTACCGGCACACAGCCAGCGACACTCCCTGTCAAATGATGCTGACATTGTGGTATGCTCCTATGAGAATTGCCATTGCATACGGGTAGTGAAAATGTAATACAAATATTGCTAAGTATATGAACATTGTTTATTTTTTCTTCATAATAAGTTTCAATTTAATTCAATTACGTTATTTAATAAACACAAGACTATATCATTGTTATAACTTCCGGAGCCTATGACCTACAAGCATTGCTTTCTCTTTAGGCTCCATCATATTTCTTCCTTTATTTAACTTAGTCTTATGTATTATTCTTTTGGTTTGTATAAATGCATCCAAATATGATTACAAAAATGTAACATGCCAAATGTAATGATGTATTATACAAAAACTGAACTGAACTGAACTTTGTATTGGGTGACTGGGTTCTGGTGAAAACCGATTTATGTGTGCACTGAATATAAATTTAAAGATTAAGTCAAATTCTTATAATTCTGCTGAATGTCAAAACATCACATTGTAGGCCTCCCTATATACCTAATCAGGCTTTCTAGTAACTTCTTGACGGTTACTTTCACAACGTAAGGCCTACAAAAAATATGTTGTATTGCCCTTTGGGTGCCAAAACATGGGTCGGTCGGTCGGAAATCTTCTTTTTTCCCTTCCCTCTTTGTGCTGATATTTCTCAGTTTGGAATGCTTTAAATAGATATATTTTTTTATTCATTAAACATTTTTTCCCCCAAAAAACGGTAAAAAACAAAAAAAACTATTTTTAAAAGCCGACCGTAGAGTTCAAAATGTTTGGGTCGGTCGCAAAGGGCAATACAATATCTTTTTAACGCCTAATTGAATAAACAGTACTCAACTTTATCTTTAATATATAAGAGACGCATTGACAAAATGAACGTTTAATGTCGTTTAATTTATAAACACATATGACATTGTGGCATAGATATGCGCCACATAGTAAGTATGTTGCAGACGGATGCACCGAAGGCTTGCCATAGTTATCATCCCTATTGCGCACGTAACGAACGTTCTTAAATGTAAACGATATCATTTTGCCTGCAAAATTTCAATTGATTAACACGAATCACATTATATAAAATTAAAATGGCTGCCATGCTAATTTGTAGCTGGCCAAGCTTATTCACTGATATTGTGCTATGTGAGTATACTGATGCAATGTATGACAAAACAAATGATGTGTATCATTTAAGAAGCTATTTAAACAAAATCTATAATACAGGCCTTTTTTTTGTTGCTTTTTTTCTTCTGAATAGTAATAGTACCACAAAAAGGAGGCGGGCGGGGACGGGAAACACTTCATTTTTTGTTATTTAGCCTCATACCTTTCTTTGATTCATACCTATATGATTAAGATAAAGAATAATGACACACATCACATTTGGCAATATGAAAGACAATATTAGGCGACATTTATTATGTTCTTTCAATTAAATATAAAATACTCAGCTCAATACAAAATCACAAATAATTAGATTCACATAAAAAGATTTACAGATTACCATGTTTATTGCCACCCTTAAAATACACCCTTACATACTATATGAGGCACATTTACTGAAATTAATTGAATGTAATTAATGCATAATAATAGCAATAATGACGATAACGACGATGATGATGATAATAATAATAATGATAATAATATTAAATAATATTCATAAAAATAATGATAGTTATAATAATTATTTAAAAAAACATTTATAAGTATTAAAGAGGACTATCGTGGTGCAACCGTGGGCTGAATGCATGCCATTGTTATATGTTATTGCATCACGTGAGCCCTCTGTTCCTCCGAAACAAGTAAGCGTCTCTATACATTAATTGAGTAAATTGAATTATATAATTGCTCTGTAGTAGAAAAAACGATCATATTTTCTTTCAACGAAATTATTCGATAAATTGTACACGCATCCTCGACATAATTGCACATGCATTTTTGACACAATCCCTACATGAAATATATCTATTCTTTCATGAACAACCGTAAGAATATGGAAAGTCATGAAATGTTCAGTGCAAAGCAATTGCGAGAAGTGATCCAAAGTTACGTGAAAGAATCAGAGAATTTGCGTTTGAGCGATAACGGCTTAAAAATATTTTTTTTCTTTTTTTTTCGAATCTTCCCCATACATTTAAGACCCGTTTCTCTTATTTGTGTTAAAACCAGCTAATGTAAAGGTGGACTTTCCCCTTTAAACTTCAAGGGAAATTAACCATGGCTTGGTATTCAGACAAAGTCATACAAATCTCACAGCAAGCAAAAAGTGCTGACGGAGAAAGTGCTGAGACACCAACCCATTTAGGATTCCCATGAAGGAAAAGAAGGAAAAAAAAAAATCGAAAATCTAATAGTTTGGCCTTTAGAAAATATATAAGAATGAACGTTATTTACAATGCCATATACTATTTCGTGTAGAATTTAGTGACCATCCGGTCAACGTGTGATTTAAATTATATTCATGTCAATAACATGTTTCTTTTCTTCATCGTGATATTTTTTTTACCGCAAATATGTAGCACTCGTTAAGCAACGCGCAAAGTACATTGGCTATTACCATAATGTAAAACGAAATACAAAAACTATAATGTATATTATATTATATAAGGATCAAACCCAGGTCATTTGCATTTCCAGTCAAGTAATCGGACTATATATATATATATGCATGCACTCGACACCTCGAATACATATAACCACTGATCTCGATCCAAAGAACATTTTCTGTGTTATTAGAGAGCAGAATTGGAAGGAAAGAGTAAAACCCATATCCCAAATGACGAGTTCTGAAATTGCTAAAATGTCGGGAGTAGGTCTTCCGTTTTTTAAATGAAATGGGAGTAGAAATTCCGTTTTTACGGTACGCATAAGTAACTAAACCGGATACGGTATATGTATTATAAAATATATGCATAGTCAATAATTCGTGATAAGATTTGTACAGGGCTACCGAATGTGCACAGTATATTCGCATATATATAAATGTACATATTCCCTTTTTACGTTTAAATAATATACACATCGCGCTGGCCTTCTCATACATTGGTTCAGGTTTGTTTGTTTGTTTGTTGTTGTTTTTTTTGGGGGGGAGCTATTTATAGAACAGTAAAGACTATTTTGAAGAAAAAAACACATTTTTATCTGTATATGAACGAAATTGCAAAAGATAAAGCTTGATAACTGATTTAAATTTGTTAAATGCAAACAAAGAATACCTGTATGGATACATAATGAAGCGCATAGGAACGTTGTATCGATTATGCGCTTTACAAGAACGGTTCATCATGATCATAATTGTTTTAAATAATTATTATTATCTATGCTGGTGTGTACCGAATCTATTGACAAGCAAGAGAAGATGGACATTTTTCAACACTTATTATACAAATATATCCCACATGTTATTCAGTGGCATTCAATGTAGTACAAAATTGACATTGATAAGATCAATATAGAATATGTTCATAATTTTATTGATACTGAATAATATCATGAACATTTGAAACGTTCCTACCATGTACTAGATAGAATTCTTTGAACATGTAAATGTTCTGGTGGATGTTTGCATATAATGCTTATCAAATTTGTATATCGATCTGCAATCTTGTATTTTCATTAACATTATCATCATTATATCGGGGAAACTAATTACAAGAGTCTAAAGCCAGGGTAATTATGCTGCATTATTATAGAGCGCTTAGAGACTTCTGATAAAGTAAGTGTTAGGCGCTATATAAGCAAGGATAATTATTATTATTATTAAGATACGAATTTGGAAATATGTATGTTGACAATTTCACGAATGTAACGTCGTTGAATTGTTAAATTGTAATCTCTGAGTCCTCCGTGCTGTTTCCCAAATCCAGAATTGCTGTTTACGCATTATACTGTTTCAACTATCAAGACTCTGAGCTGTTTCCTAGGAGTTTTATTCCGACTTCATTACGACCATTGCTCATCTGAGAGTACTTCACTGATGAGAAGCCACATGCCTTCAACGTCAGCTTGGTGATGCCGTATACCAGAAAGAGAACCAGCATGCCGATTAGGATGTGCCATGTGAACATGACGGTAGTGAACATGACGTTGAGAGGGTCCTCTCCATCCCAAGGTACTCCTGAAGGAGGTTTGTAGAGCACTATACCCAAGTGAAAGAACCAGGTTCCCTGGACTAGAGTGAAAAGAATTCGGATGAGACGTATCAAGGTATCTTCTCTGGACCAGACCTCCGCCGCTGCTGCCACAAAGCACACAAAGATAGCGAAGACGAGCATGCTGTGAAGGTGGATTTCGAGATGGTTTCGACCATGGGTGTGGAAGTAGAAGAGAAACCCTTCCACGGCATACGCCAAA
Source organism: Strongylocentrotus droebachiensis (assembly GCA_035222895.1). Lineage (NCBI taxonomy): Eukaryota > Metazoa > Echinodermata > Echinoidea > Camarodonta > Strongylocentrotidae > Strongylocentrotus > Strongylocentrotus droebachiensis. Next base: position 101,697 of record JAVYIG010005399.1, on the reverse strand, counting down.
GCACCAAGAGCGTGTTCAAATTTTGCTGCAGAAGGGACACAGGTACTCCCAAGGACTTTGACGAATCCATAGATACCAAAATACAAGTACATGGAGCAGTGCCCCCATTCTACGTCATTTTGCCAGTGGCCGTCCTTGTCGACAAGGACCAGGACCGGTTCCGAGTACGCCATCTCGACAACGATGCCGGCAATGCCCGCGAAAACGATTAATCCTGCCTCAAGAGGTGCGCGATGCAAACAGTACATCACACGAGACCGGGGCCGCTGACGACCGTTGTCCAATACAACTATGGAGTATGCAAATTGCATGATCCACCAAATAGCGACGATAATGAAAAATCCACCGGGTACGGCATGTCCACCGAACGAACCCGTCATCTTATCTTCTTATCTGTACTTCCTTGAGGTAGATTCACTCTCTAGCTTTCCTTCCACCATGTACACGATGTAAGATGTACAGTCGTGTTATGGTATTCTGTGGAATCCTCGATCGCACATACAGTAGGCTACAGTACCATCCTGTACCATGTAGTCTCTCTCTCTCTCTCTCCCTCGTACGGCGAGCCATCTGTGTACAAACGCAACCATGCAGCGGCTCCCTTGGTTTCAATTATTTGAAAGTCAACGGGCATAACATACTGAAAAGATGCATTGTATTGGATCTCGATAAAAAACATGTTGTGTTCTCAAGCAGACTTTTGGTGAAAACCGATTTATGTGTGCACTGCATATAAATTTAAAGATTGATTCAAATTCTTATAATTCTGCTGAATGTTAAAACATCACATTATAGGCCTCCCTATATACATAATCAGGCTTTCTAAGTAACTTCCTGACAGTTACTTTCACAACGTAAGGCCTACACAAAATATGTTGTATTGCCCTTTGGGTGCGAAAACATATTATGACATTGTGGCATATAGATATGCGCCACAAGCATGTTGCAGACGGATGCATCGAAGGCTTACCATAATTATCATCACAGTGTGAGTCAAAAAAAAGTTTACACCTAGAAAATTGCTTATTATTTTAAAAACCATCTATGAACAGTAAATTATGGATGAGTGTTTTATCCCAAATCATTTCGTATCATTTTTGTGTGGTATGTGTTCACGCTTGGATGAACAGGAGGCATTGTTTGCGGGAGTGCAAAAATTCACTTGCGCCAAAGTTGCTTGTGTGATGTTTGAATAAAACGATTGGGATTTGGGTATTAATTTGGTCTTTGCAGATCCAAATAACATCCCTAACAAAATTAATCATGCCACACATATCACATATAAAATATCAAAGAACATTTGTGCGTGTGTGTGTGTGCGTGTGCGTGTGTGACTTTGCTTCTGCAAAAAGCATATGCAATGCATCTCATTTGATATAAATTCAATTCATTCTCTCACTTTATTATTTTTGAGCAAGTCGATTTTTGCAAACGCTTTATACTTCTGGTCTTTAATAATAACACAGATTTCAGTGAATACGCGCCTCGTTTGGGTTGCATCGTCAGTTGTCATTCTTTTCAAACGTAAAAACACAAATAATAACCACGGTGAGGAGGGGGGGGGGGGGTGTTGTCCAAACGAGCCTTAAAAATGGGGTTCTCAGAGCCATCTTTACACAGAGTGGCTAGGTTTGAGCATGGACTCCATGGTTTGAGTTTGTCACTCACAACAAGGCGCAATTTTGTCCGTGCTTTTTGTTTGGTCTTTAAATGGTACATCACCCGCCCCCTCCTTCCTCCCACCCCCCCCCCCCCCCCCCATTTAACACGGTCATGAAAAAAAGACATTACCACCCGATCAACAAGGCTAAGCGTGTTTTTTGCAATTTAAACGGATCAAATATCACATAAGCAACTTTGGTGCAAGTCGAGTTTTGCACTCTCGGAAACAATGCCTCCTGTTCATCCAAGCGTGAACACATACCACACAAAAGTGATACCAAATGCTTTGGGATAAAACACTCTTTCATTAGATGTATAATAATTTATTTTTCATAGATGATTTTTAAAATAACTAACAATTTTCTAGGTGTAAACTTTTTTTTGACTCACACGGTATTGCGCACGTAACGAACGTCCTTAAATGTAAACGATATCATTTTGCCTGCAAAATTTCAATTGATTAACACGAATCCCATAAAATTTCGTTGACTAGTCCCGTCTAATTCAAATTGAAGGAAAATCCATAAACTTCGATCGAGTCGACACACGATGGTATTGAATCTTCATAGTCAAAATTAAGATAATCATTGACCTAAGTCTATAAAGGTCATGGAGCGCTATACAAATTGAATTTTACTGTTATTACCTTTGGACTTTGAATAGTGAAAGAGGTATTGTGATTTTGAATAAAGAACACAAATATGTCTAAGAGAACGGATGTATGCCAATATCATGTAAGCATAAATGAATCAAGAATTTCAATCCGAATGGTACTAAACATGTTGCTGTCGTAAGTTCAAATGTGTAATTAAAGAATACAGCGTTTCAGGTTGTTCTTTTTTACACTACACTATGACCTACCTTAAAGGTACTATGTCCCTTTTGCAGGCCAACAAAATGAAAAGGTTAAATTCCAATGGCATTTGAAAGATAATACTAATTTAGAACTCCCCTTAAACAAATGGGGCTTGAAAATGTCTTTAAGTGGGAAAATAATGACTATTAGTTGTCAAATCGACTTAGGAGCTATAGAGCCAATAAGTAATAGTCTTTATTTTCAGACCATTATACCGCATGGTCGTACGTTTTATGCTGCGCAAAGATTCAATCAGTTTAATTTTGGCCATTACCAGAAGTGGGTTATTGATGTAGACAAATCCTTTACAGCTCATTTTATGTATGTTATTATACCAAAGAAGAAGAAAAAGCCAGTCAGTCGCTCAATACTGACAATAGTGTCTGACAGTGAAGTCTAGCAAGTAAACGGGTTCCTTGCATAATTTGAATATTAGGACACTGCTAACGTTTAAATTTCACAGATAGGACATACATGACATATTCATAATTCCTGCAAAGTTCTACAGAATTTGAGGTTGGCTGCAAAAGGGACATAGTATCTTTAACCTACAGTTCGCCTTCTTAAAGTTAGGTTGAGTCTCAATGTTCACTTAAAAACAATTAAGATAATAATAATGAATAATGATAACAATAACAATAATGATGATAATGATAATGATAACAATAATGACAGAAATAATAATAGCATTGTTATGATCATAATGATACTTACAATATGATTATAGTGATAATAATAATGATAATATATGTTAATGCCGTTCTCTTCATTCTTCAAGTTCAAATTCAAATTGTATATAATTATTTGGTGTTTGGAATCCTCCCGTCCTTTACTCCATCAGAATTTCGCCTCTCCCTCTCACGTGGCTCTGCAGCCTTTCCATGCTATATCCTTTATTACAAACAGCCGAAATCATGAGGGTATAACGTGGTAGCAATTTACCCAAGGAAAATATTACTCGAGCCAACCAAGTTGTGTATTGTGTATTATGTATGTTATTTGCAATGAATACTGAAAGTGAAAATGATATTTTTGAAAGCGAACATGGTTCTTTCATCTAAGAACGTGTGATGAGTGGTGCATGCAGTCTTTCAAGTTACAAATAAATGTATCAATAGGCCATTTTCGTAATGTAACCAAATTTAATGCATAAGTCTTTGTGAAGTGCCTCAATACAGATTATTTCATTCACCTGATAAGAATAATAGTATTTCAATAGACAGAATCCGGACTGCATACATTAATTGTTGCCAGGTTGGACAACATGAGGGCTTGACCTACCTAGCAACACTTAATATATGCAGTTGCATTCTGACTATTGAAATACTATTATTCCTATCAGGTGAATGAAATAATTTGTATTGAGGCACTTCACAAAGACTTATGCATTAAATTGAGTTACATTACGAAAATGGCCTATTGCTCTCGTTTTAAACATAGCTAGTATAGCGAGTTGGCTCAGTCAGTAAAGTATCTGTTTATAAAACTAAAGTCCGTGGGTTCTAAACCAGCCAAAGCACTGAGATGACTGAGACCTGCTTTTCAGTTCTAAACGTGCCCCTAGCTCCCCTATACTATATATGCAGGTTAGGCTGCATTGGGAATAACCCTGCCCCTCGGATAGGATGTTAAATTGAGGACCCCTGGTGTAGGAGAATCATCATCTATGCAAGTTAAGAACGCCCAATAATAACGAGATAATTATAATAAAAATGATAATAATGATAACGGTAATGGTGATAATGATAATGGTGATAATGATAATGGTGATAATTATAATGGTGATAATGATAATGGTGATGATGATAATGGTGATGATGATAATGGTGATGATGATAATGGTGATGATGATAATGGTGATGATGATAATGGTGATGATGATAATGGTGATAATGATAATGGTGATAATGATAATGGTGATAAAGATAATGCTGATAATTATAATGGTGATAATGGTGATGATGATAATTATAATGGTGAAAATGATAATGCTGATAATGATAATAATGATAATGATAATAATGATAATGGTGATAATGATAAGGGTGATAATGATAATAAATAGTCTAAAAAATAACACATTGAGAGCGCCTCGTGAAGTGAAACCTGTATAAAATCTTGCTGGGAAATTGCACAATTCATAACACAATTATATTGCCTAACTCTAAATTTACAGCCAGTCAGACTGGAAAGCTACACTTAGATTGAGAGCGAGATCGAGCAATGCCGTGCTACAGACCAACAAACCAAATTGTAAGTACAATCGGTCATCATTTGTGTTTGCAATAATGGGAGCAAATCCCCCTCCCCCTTCTCCCCATCCCTCCCCATCCCTTCTCCCGATCCACTCTGGTTCCGCCGCCTATAATAAATTATCGAACCACAGTGCACGTGACATGTTTGCATTATCATAAATGATGTGCTTTTATTATTTATGTACTCTCCCCTCTGTAGTATTCCCCTGTAATACCAGTAAACCCAGCAAACAATGGGAGACGGCAATTGCCTTCATAACATATGCAAACTCGCTGGGAGGCAATTTCGTTTCTCAAACGAGCAACCGCTGATTGTGTCTACGTTTCAGTCTACTGCTGCCGCGTTTGTTGTTAGGATCGTTGTTGTGATGATTTATGCATGAAGTGCAGATCTTTCAACGCTCAGTGCAAAATAATAATATTTTTTTAACAATATTTAGAAATAATCCGCAGCATTCACAACATTCTAATACTGCGACGATTGACTTTTCACAGAATTGCCTATAGTATGTGTGCGATTGCACAGAAGAAACGATTCAATATCAAAGTTTCTCTTTTCCTTTTAAAGGAAGGGACTTTTGAAATAGAATATCAGTAGATTTCAAGTCAAAATCACCCTAAAAGCAGTTTCTGGAATTCATTTAAAATCATGTATTTATTCATTAATTAAAGATACGATCCTCTGTATATAACACGAAGGAATGTATACGTTGTACTTGTTGTATATTCTATACAGCGATTTCAACTTTTGCATCTGTTGTTACAATTTTTGTTTAGAAGAGCCAGACTAATAACTAGCACATATCTTTTCTTCTGGTCCCATTTACCAGCTTTTATCCCATGCAGGCTATGTTTTGATTCTGTAACATTTTTTGTTTACTCAATGTCGATATATATATATATATATATATATATATATATGTATATTATCATGATTGTTAATTGTGAACAAAAATAAATCAACCAACAACAAAAGTAAATAACCTGCATAATGTCAATTAACATAAGGTTAAGTTAATGAATCGAAGTATGAAGGAAAAAAAAACGAAAAATTGTATTTGTATAAGTACCATATAATTTGATTTTTCAGATTTCAGATATTATGTAGCATTTTCAGCAATTAAATTGAATAGAAAAGATATCACACCTTCATCACTGGTATCATAAGATAAGACAATAATGAGGCAGTCCATTGTATTATGATACACTATAGGAGATAAGGGGCATTAATCTGAATTTTTCATGGAGAAGGTTTCTACAGCTTATCCTGGGTAAATTTTGCGCTGATTCCAAAAGTTTCAATCTTATTGCCTCTATCCATGACATCTTGGTTATTTGAGCTTCTTTCTGACCCTGACTGACTGCTCTGGGCACATTTGGTCATGTGATTATTAACCCAATTGTTATTATCAGCAACAGCCTATCTAATACGTAAACTTGTGCTCTGATTTTTATAGTAAAAAGTCGTCATAATTATTGTCAGCTACAATGTGGTAATTTTGGCATATTTCCTTTGCCGAAATACTACTTTTGGGCCGCAAATGCCCATGTTGGTCACATTTGGTCGAGAAAGAATTCCTCAAATGTTATTTTCAGCAAAGTTTTATTCACGGAACGTTCCTATAAATAAAATTGTGCTTTAATTCTAGTGAGAGTCATCTTATTGTTTAAACAAAGTAATTTTGACATTTTTTCTTTTGAAAAAAAGACTATTTGTATCATGTACGTTCGTAATCAGATCAAACTTGCAACCAGAATCAGATGGTTAATGGTCAATTTTGGTCGAAGTAACCAAAATTATGTTCGACATGAGCACCTATTCCTTCATATTGAAAATTATCAAAAGGGGTCCAGTTTTCAGTGAGAACTGAACTATAGAACTTTTGAACAAACATCAATACAACCCGTATTTGCTAAATCATCAAAAGACTCTATGTTGACAGTTAGCTGACGGACTATTTGAAATCATTTTGGGAAAAGCAGTTTCGATTTCAACGGAACAGAACTGTTAACTATCATGATCAACAGCTGATCTTGCAAAGAATGTGTTACTGTATAGAATGGTTGCCTATATGATTTTAGGATTGTTATTATTATTTTATTTGGCAAATCAAGTCACATTAATACAACAATATAACAAACATAAATTGAGATTTAAAAAATCAATAGAAAGCATAAATATTGCAATAGCAGGTGCGTCCGATCGAGCTGCCCGGGTATGGAAAAATTTAACAAAAACTGTGATCCGCAGACCTTCCTCCCCAAGTTGATTAAAGTTGAGTTCTGGTCATGAGATTCTAGACATCTTCATAATTCCACCCCCCCCCCCCCTCTCTCTCTCTCTCTCTCTCTCTGTCTATGTTTCACCTTTTTTTTTCTCTGACTCTGTTTTACATCGTCTCGTCCGCTTTTCCCTTTTTCTATTTCTTAATAAGCTCTACTTCTGTTAATTTCAATGTCGTTCTCTTTCTCTCTCTGACTCCGCTTGTCCTACACCTCAACCTCTCTTTCACATAATCAGAAATCCATTTACCAAATTGATATTGTATCGCACACGCGGTTGAACGCATGATACGTCACGTTGTTGCTTCAGGAGAAACAATGCTTGCACATTTTATGGGCAGAGCCGAACAAAGCCTTTGTGCTGATCAGGGGCAGCGATCCCGGGGGATGGGGGGGACACGTCCCCCCTCAAATTGTTCGTCCCCCCCGGAAAATTTGAAAAAGTGCAAACAAAAAAGGTTAATACTGACTGAAGACTGCAACACAATTTGGAGGGCCCAAGAGTGCAGCGTTTAGACTAATACAAACAAATGCAAAAATCTACTCGATTGGTCGCTACACTCGCATAATGTCCTTCAAAATGTACTTTAAGTAAATATTGTAGAAAATCTGTATTCCGTTGGTATCACCGTGATACCAACGGAATACAGATTTGCCCTCGCATTTCGTTCGTCCCCCACCCCCCCCCCCCCCCCGGTCATGAAAAGAAATCGCCGCCCCTGGTGCTGATACATTCATTTAGGGCCCTGTAACAGTGTGCCTTCTAAAGTACACTGTTCTTGTGATATTCAGTGAAATCTAGTAATTTTCTAGTTAATACGTGCTGCGCCTATAGAAACAGAGTATTAGGCACATTATAAAGTGAGCTATTATTATTATAATGATTTTGATGTTTTTTAAAACTCAAAATTACCAAACGTTTAGAGAAGCTCATCTTTTCGAGCTGATAAAGTCAGTATAGACATGAAACATGATGAAGATTTTCATTTGAATACTCATGTGTGGCATTTGCAACTCTCGTTACCTCATAATAACTTAATCTTCTCAAGGGTAGTTTTGTACATGTACAAAATGCAATATTCCTTCCTCGCCTGCCGTCCATATATTTTCAAGTTCAAAATAAATTACTATCACTAACAAACATTATCGTTACATCTTCATGTACAGATCTAGGCTATATATGCCATTCTCGTATTTTAGCAAATAATATCATAATCCTTCTTAATGGGATGTGATTATGAAATCTGCAATGCAAGACATTTATATCACACTGTAGGCTAGCTGTTCAGTACCACGTAGTGTAGGCCTAACACAACAGTCGTGAGTTTTTAATGCGCATAGCTTAAGCTACGGTAAATCATGAAATGCACGAATTGTCATCCCTTTCATTTTCTACTAATCAGTTTTGAAGTCTCACTTTCCTTCAATTTCAAAAACTAGTTTCAGCCTTTTATAATATAGATACCGAGAACTGAAGCTATTCTGAAAATTACAATTTAATTTTTCATTTATTCATCAATGCCATATACCCGATCAAACCCAATTTTACGTACATCAAAAATGTGCCACAACATCGTGTTCTTTTTCCTCCCCACCCCCTTCCGAAACACAAATTGACCCTGAAATGTGTTAACCCTTTTGTATTGGTATTTGTCATTCGTTCTTGCACTAGAAACAAGCAGCTGGAAAATGTTTGAACTTTTTTTGGTCAAAGCTTCCCGGACTTATGTCACCCCGCCCCCTCCTTGAAAAGCCCCTGCCATTCGTGATATGGGCTGTATCTACACTGTACGTATATTTGTGAATAAACCTGTAGTGTAGCAGCCATCGGTATATTTCCGCATAACGTTTTATTGCGAATCATTATCATTCAGCGATTTGAATTATAGATGGATGTCGTATTCGGTTCAATGTCCATACTCAAAAAACGAGGCAACAAAGGGATTGGATGGGGTGGGGATCGGAGGAGGGTGGGGGATTGGATGGGGTGGGGATTGGAGGAGGGTGGGGAAGTATTCCTCCGTGACCTCTCTAGGTAAGCGTACTTCCAATATGACGATTAGGTAGCGGTAGGATTTGCTCTAATCTTCTACATGGTGTTAGTTTGACAAGGCGTAAAGACGGAGAAGGCCATGCGGCAAATTTTATTCGAAATACTTCGAATTGATTCAAGTATTAATAATTTGATCGAAAGAAAGTGAAATTAAGTACCCAGATGAATTTACCCGTCATCTTCTGATACACATTAAGTTTGAGTATATTTATTTGGATTCCAAATTTTGTGTTAACATTGTACATTTGCATGTTTGTTATTTGTTGTGGTGTCGACACACTATCATTGTATTTGTATTACATTCCATTCTTTTACCACTATTCATTCCATTCAAGTTTTTTCCCTCGATAATGCTATGAACCCATATGCTGAATTCAGCACTTTATAATAATTTCTGAATTAATGATAACAGTTGTTGTTAATAGTAATGATAATTATAATAAACAAATTTGTCTTGGAGGTGTCGTGGTATAGTGGTTCATTCACGTACCTCTCAATTCAAAGGATGAGGGTTCGAAACCACGCCTGGCACTAACGTCCTTTGCTTAGAGATTAATCCACATTTACCACTTTCCTCCCAGGTATATATACCAGGTGTAAATAAGAAAAGGTGTTGATCGTAGTCGAGTGGTTTAATCACTTGACTGGAATGCAAAGGTCGCGGATTCGATATCAGGCACGGCATTATATGTCCTTGAGCAAGGCATTGTATCGACGTTACTCCTCTCCACCCACGGGTTATTAAATGGGTATCCGTATGATGCGAACGTGAATGACGCGTGCGGCGGCCCGTCAAGGGCGACTGACTGGAATGCTCCCAAGGGAGTGGAGAGTGCGCACTTGAAAATGCAGGATCAAAACAGAATCCAGTGACCGGGGTAATAATACTGTTTAAAGGTGAACTTCAAAGAAAATCACAAATATGTCAACTATTGTATCACTAGAAACTGGTAAGCTAACAGATAGCCATCGTACAAGTTTTAGGTCAACTACATATCGGGTGATTTATAAAAATACAAATACAACCACCTCCAGTAGCAGCTGAGATATGCGAGAGATTCGCCGGAAAAATAACGATGTTTTTAATGACGTCACTATATGGACCAACACTGCCCAAGCAGACGACATCCCATAGAGAATGAACATAATTGCAAAGCTATTATTTCTCAAATTATAATGAGTTTAGTGTATATAAATGTAATGGCATGTCAAACCATTCAAAGGGGGATATGACCCGATTCCGATAACTAAAATCGTTTGCTTGTAAATACACAGGATATGTGTTAATTAACGATCAAAGAAACCAGACTTTCAAATTGAAAACCCCCCGGAATGATATCAGGACGGCATTTGTTCCCTCTTGAAACGCCGAACATACCGCGCTGTGTGCAGCTGAATATTCAATACCGTCTTATTTTGTTTACAAGCGACAAATTCCTTTATTTTTGTATCGCTGCATTTGTCATCAAAATAAAACCGTGTGCGGGGTTTAGAGTGAGGCAATAGAATATAATTTTAGCCTGACGGTAGTGAAGTAAGAGAAAGAACTCAAGAGAAGATGTAAACACAGGCACTGAAAATGTGTGTGATGTCATGGGACATCGTCTGCTTGTGCAAATCGTGTCCATACAGTGATCTCACACATCTCAGGAGCGTTCGGAGAGCTCTTCAGGTGCTATGCCGGGGCTGTATTTAAGCGTTTTATAATTTATAATAATAATCACCTCGAATGTTTCCAAGCATTGAAGTTTGATAACCTTGTCGAATCACAGTTTCAACTTTGCAATAATGAAATTAAGTTAGTTTTTAAAATCAATGAACATCAACTTTAAGCGCTTTGAACGTTTATGTTGGATAAATGGTAAAGCGATTTATAACAAAAAGTTATAATTGTTATCATTTATTATTATCAGCTACCAATTGCTGGGGAAATAAAAAAATACTAAGCTTAATATGCTTAAATAAAGTTAAGTTTTTACAATTTGAGTAGAATAGGGGCCATGCCGCAATACATAAAAGTGTTAAAATGGAGCATGTGTTTGCAGACTGTACACCTGGGCCCTGTCTTACAAAGAGTTGATATTGATCCGAATCAATATCAAGTCCCTAAATCAATCACAAGTTTGCAGTCTCCCATCTCTTATGTACATAGTTGTGATTGATATCAATCACAAATAAGTTGCGATTGATATCAACTCTTTGTAATACAGGGCCCAGATGTCCATATTCTTATTAATTACTTCAGCAACCAGTGTGTCTATTTCTGAATTAAATTATCAAATTGAAAGTGTTATGACATACCTGGGTTCGTTCTAACGTTGCCGACGATTAATATTACTTGCAGGATTGTTTCTTGTCTGGCGTGTAATGTAAGTAAATATGTAACATTGTGCCGACAAATGGTTTAGTTTATTTACATCAAATATCAAAAGAGAGAAGACACAGAGAGACAGAGATAGAGAGGGATAGGCAGAGAAAGAGGGAGAACTAGTTAACGAGAGAGAGAGAGAGAGAAGGAGGAAAAGATAAAGAGATAGGGCATTGGGAGGACATAAAAAGAAGATAAAATCTATAGAAACATCTCACGACATCCTCACCTTCCCATCCCCATATAATTTTTTTTATAAGCGAGTGCTCCCCCTACACCTCCAGATAGGAACCCGCACTACGCCACTGCCGTGAGAGGCTATTACTCCTGTTCCATTAGACAGCTCCTGTGCGTGGACATTCCCCCTTCTGAATAAAAAATAATAATTTGCTATGGCTTTGTTCATGGTTGTCTCGACGTTTCTCCCAGAATCGTTTCAATTATACCAGAACCATTCATCCTTCCATCCATGCATGCATGATACATGCATTCATATCGTGGCTGATGCCGTACCGTGTACATAATTATAGTAGTAGTAGTTGTTGTTGTAGAAGTAGAAGTAGTAGAAATTGTACTAGTTTGGGGAATTAGTAGTAGAAGTAGGTGTAGTAGTATCACGAGTAGAAGAAGTAGTAGTAGTAGTAGTAGTAGTAATAGTAGTAGTAGTAGTAGTACGGTAGGAGTAGTAGTAGTAGTAGTAGTAGTAGTAGTAGTAGTAGTAATCAGGGGCGGCGATCCCTGGCGGACGGGACGGACACGTCCTCCCTCAATTTTTTAGGGGGGATCGTTACCCCCCCCCCCCGGAAAATTTGAAAAAGTGCAACGACAAAAAATGTATAGCAAATACTGACTGAAGACTGCAACACACTTTTAGGCTCTGAAGGGCCCAAGAGTGCAGCGTTTGGACTATTAAAATGCAAAAATCTTCTCGCTCAGTCGCTACGCTCCCTCGCATAATATCCTTCAAAATGTTGCAGAAAACCTGTATTCCGTTGGTATCACGTCAGCACAGTGAACAATATGCTCCCTCGTCCCTTGCATTTCGTCCCCGTCCCCCCCCCCCCGGTCACGAAAATAAATCGCCGCCCATGGTAGCAGTAGTAGTAGTCATAGGCGGCGCTCCCGGGGGGGGGGGCACAGTGCCCCCCCCCCCATTTTTCAAGTACCCCAACATTGCCCCTTTTTACATAGGAGAAGTGCCCCTTTAACTTTGTGAGAAGTGCCCCTTTTACTTTGACAAGTGCCCCTATTAATTTGTAAAATTACCCCTTCCCCTTTTCACCTCTGATAAGTGCCCCTTTTATTTTAATAAGTTCCCCTTTTCCTTTAATAAGTTCCCATTTTCCTTTGCGAGAAGTGTCCATTTTCAATTCTCATATCTGCCTTTTTTAATCTCTAGTAATTTCAACTTTTTAGGTATGAGAAGCGCCTCTTTTTAATTTTGATAAGCGCCCCCTTCCCCTACTGATAAGTGCTCTTGTCATCTCTTATAAATGCCCCTTTTATGTTGACACGTCCCCCTTTACCTCCCCGGTCCCCAACATTAAAACATCCTCAGTATGGCCATGCATTATGGCTCAAGGCATGGGCACACAGAAGATTTTTTTCTGTTGGGGACCGGGGGAAATTTAATTAATTATTGAAAATGTATTGCATTTTCTTTGTTTTGTTTTATTTGTGGGAACTGCCCCCTATCCTAGCCCCCGCTGCGTACAGTCTTGGTTCAGTGGCAAAGCAATGGCCTCGTAACTGTGAGGCCCCAGGATCAAAACCGTGTCGATGTGCTATATTAGTGCCCTTTTGTGGGGCATTAATCCTCATTACTGTCATTTATGACTTAAGGGCGTAGGTCCCCTAGTTGATAAGCATAGTAGCATACACATGCTTTAGCAGTCGCGCAAAACAAACACTGGCAAATAATTATTTAATAAAATCTGAGAATGTATACTATTATCTAGATCGATTAGGAATAAATCATTGTCAAAATAATTCCATAAATTGGGGTAAAAAAAAAATATTCCAACTTTATGAGCGACAGTGTATATTGCAATATTGTCTGGGCCTCAGCTTTTCAAGAGAAAATGTTGAGATTATATAGGTTGCAAAAAAGAGCAGTGAGGATAATTTGTAAAATGTTTTTCCTTGCCTCCACTAAAACTTTATTTATTCAATTAAAACTTTTGAAAGTGTTCGATTTGTATAAATTATGACTGGCCATGTTTATGTTTTTTTGTTGGAGACAGATCTTGCCATTATCCCTGACGCTATTTTCCATTAACTCTGCAATCCACTTGATCAAATGCAGATTATCGAGTACGTCAGTTTCTCACAAAAACATTTACTATGCAGGAATGCATTGCCTGCTAATCTAAAATCTGCATGCTCTCAAAACGTATTCAAGAGACAATACAAAGAATGTTATTGTGATATCGCTGGTTTGTATGGGTTTTATTCTGCTTGGGTGAAATTTCATTCTATGTATTAACTTTATTTCTCATCCTGTCTTTCTCTCCCTCAATTTTCCTTCCTCTCCCTCTCTCTCTCTCTCTCTCTCTTACTCTCTCTCTCTCTCTCTCTCTCGTTTCTCCTGACCCAGCCAGCTGTAGTACATGCATTCATTCCCTCCTGTTGTTGTACATGCAACACTATTCAATGCAATTTATAAATCACAATGGGGTCGAATTCACAAGATCTTTAATAGATCTGTAATCTGATCCCAACTCAATTGATGTTACTTGTGCTTCCAGCTCCTGACTATGTTTATCTTGTTATATTTGTCATATGCGTTCGTACGCAATTTTATGTATCTGCTTTTATATATTAAGTGAATAAATGAATTGAATTGAATTAAATCATTATTATCATTATTATTAAATTATGAACATTCACTCTGTTTTCAACTGTCAACTGTCAGAAATGGTTGTAGATATGGTTTCATTGATATATATCATTAACCCCCGAGTTATTGCAGATACAGTCAACAAGCAAATCAGATTCAAATTCATATAATTTTGTATCATTCGCCAATGATGTAAAGAAAAAGAGTATAGATATCATCGGGGAACGTGATTTTCAAATGCAAATATGACATGATAACTGAATCAAGGTTGAAAAGCGTCCTCCCATTCTTTCCATATTGACATTTGCTTTACCCCCCCCCCCCCAAACCCTGGCACACACATTTAATTCTCCCCAACTCTGGCCTAATATGATGCCTGGATGACTGGCCAAGCAACGCAACATGTAAAGATCACTCTTTTTATCACACCGGGCCCACAAAGACGTATGTTGTCATTCAACAGTATCCATGCATTAGCAATGCCTTGGCAAAGTTTTTCAAAAGTGAGACAATAAATTACAATAACATATCTTCCATTCTACCGCGTAAGACTACTAAGTACATAATGTTATGGGGGAATCGTATTGGTTACCGACATTCATGACTGCATTATGAAAAGCGCCGAAAAGTCAATCAGACATAAATCGATTTGACGGGATGCATGCTCTTTAGAATAATTATCATTGCGGTAGTCTGGGGACGAGTTTTGGAATGGGATATTATTATCTTTATAAGGCTTCAAAGTGGTACAATAAACCTGTGTATTCAATATCTTTAGCGCAGTAACCGGATGACTGACCAATATTGTTTTCGTATTGCTCAGTCGCTGTCAACTAACGATATCAAACACACTACAAAACATATTTACCGAGGTAGGTCTAATTTTGTTATTTCGCTAGTCAGCCTGATACAAATAATACTAATATCATATGGCTTTGTTTTCGTCTGATACAAGAATATATTGCTCTCGTTATGACAATATTGAACTCATCTCCGACCCGTTCAATATTGTCATGGCTCGAGCGATATATTCTTGTATCACACTCAAAGCCATCCAATATTATATAATATTCATTTATAATGCCTTAAACCGATCAGATACGGAAGTCGGAAACACAATGATGTGAATCCTCAATTTACATACGCGAGCAGCATGAGATATATCTTCGCGCCATAGAAGCGACATGTCTATGCGCCCTCAATATCGGCAGTACTAGCAGTGTTTTCATACCGTGAAGTTGTGCCTTTTGGAGCTTCTCCAACGTTTTGCTACCGTGCTGAAGAAATAGGGAAAGGCAGACGAACCTGTTGGTGAAGAAAGGTAAATTATTAGCAAACTAAAATCGGATTAACCACGCCCTCCTTCAAACGTGCGGTTAGGCCCATACTTACCTCAAACTTACAATATACAATCATCTCGTTTTGTTACAACCATAATAATATTCCTCTTATCTTAACTTACATTATTTCAATTTAACACATACACTGGGGAAATGAGGGTGTAAATATAGCATTTCATGCTTTAACTGTATTTTAAACAGATAAGGGCTACTCTAGTCTAATTCATTATTTCAGCTATTGCCATTAGTATTCGGTATTAATATTTAGTATTGAGAATGTTTAGTATGTTGATTTTGTATCACTTGAAGAATACATGTCAAATTGAATGGTAAAGGTATGACTACGTTTCAAGTCATAGGCTCACATTGCCCAACCTCTGCGTGTTTCTCCAATGCATTATTAATGTAAATGTATTATAATTGCAACTGCCTTTTTAAAGTCTACTACTATCGTTCGTTAATCTCATGATCCCGGCATGTAACCATGGAGAAATGAATAAGCAATTCAATAAATAAATTAGAGGACTACTAAACACAGCCAGACAAGAACCCATTATCATTATTATTATTTATTACCGACAGACCTCTAGACAATTATTAGCCGATTACTGGGATACTACCAGCAAACTGGTAAATTAGATGCACATAAGATACTTCTAACAGACTGACTGAGAGGTTTATACTAACTAGCAGACTTCTAAGAGAATGAAAAAGGGGGCAACTGAGGAGGAAATAATAGACTACAGGGAGACTAGTAACAGATATTAAAAAAGAAGTCTACTGCACTATAGCACTGTCTAGCAGACTACTAACATTTTAAATAAGATGAATGTCATAACTATACTAACAGTCAACTATCAGACTATTTTTAGGGACAACATACATACTACTACAAGACTACAAGAGAAGACTATTAACAGACCACTATCAGACGAAATGAGTAGACAACATACATACTGCTGCCATGCAGGGCAAATGAGAGTATTACGAGCAGATAAGTGACAGACTAAAAGAGAAGAACGTCCCTATATACTTCCAAAGAGTGTTGTGGCGGCGATTCGTATCACGTACAGGGGCGTCGCCAAAGGGGGGGTGTGGGGGGGTGCGACACCCCCCCACCTGTCAGGATTTTGTCGGTAAAATTGCGCTGCCGTCGGTAAAAAAGAGAAAAGGGGGAGGGAAAAAAAGAGAGGGAAAGGGAAAGAAAGGAAAAAAGAAAAGGAAAAGAAAAGAAAGAAAGGAAAAGAAAGGAAAGAAAGGAAAAGAAAGGAAAGAAAAGAGAAGAAAGAGAGAGAGAAAAGAAAAAGAGGGAGGAGAGGAAAGAAAGGAAAAGAAAGAAAAGAAAGAAAAGAAAGAAAAGGAAAAAAAAAGAAGAAAAAAGAGTAAAACGGAAACAAAAGAAACGAGGGATGAAAGAGAGGAGAGAGAGGGGAGGTAAGAGCCTGAGAGAAGAGGAGTGGGAGTAAAAGAGAGAAGGGGGTTGTTGGGTGGAGTCGTCTCGTCGAGGAAACAAGAAAGACACCGTAAAATATGTTGCTGTGTCGGGTCAGCTTGTCGGTATTCTTGCCCGATCCTCGTGTACTAATATCAATGCAGAAGTTTGAAGTCGGTGAGATGTATAATGTCGGTTGGCCGACAAGTTTTTTCCCTACGAACTGTGACTTTTTATCCGCTGTGACGACTTCGAGAGTGACTACAACTACAATACTTGTATTTTCTCGAAGTTTCACTTTCCTATAATATCAGCTACAAAATCAGAGGTTTAAAATTTTCGGGGAAACTAAGTTCAAACAAGGTTTAAGAGTCAACAACGGTACGACGAATCGTTTTCCTTTCTCTATATTGTGATGAAACGCCAAAGGTTCCGCGCTTCGCGCGGAAGGGGAAAACTTAATGTAGACGAGTCGAGAACGGTACAACGAATCGTCTTCTTTCTCTAATAATTTAAGGAAACGTCAAAGCTTCCGGGCTTCGCGCGAGAGGGGGGAACTGAATTCAGGCAAATAGGGCTTATTAAGAGTCGAAAACGGTACAACGAATCGTTTTCTTCCTCTAAATTAAGGAAGCGTCAAAGCTTCCGCGCTTCGCGCGAGAGGGGGAAACTGAATTCAGACAAATTTGGCTTATTAAGAGTCGAAAACGGTACGACAAATCGTCTTCCTTTCTCTATATTGTGATGAAACGCCAAAAATTCCGCGCTTCGCGCGGTAGGGGAAAACATCATTTAGACGAGTGGAGAACGGTACAACGAATCGTCTTATTTCTCTAATAAATTAAGGAAACGTCAAAACTTCCGCGCTTCGCGCGGGAGGGGGAAGCTTCTCTCAGACAAGGATTAAGAGTCGAGCATGTTTCAACGAATCGTCTACTTTCTCTAATAATTAAATGAAACGCCAAAACTTCCGCGCTTCGCGCGGGAGGGGGAGATCTGAATTCAGATAAGGATTAAGAGTCGAAAACAGTACACCGAATCGTCTGGCTTTTCCTCATAATTTAATGAAACGTCAAAGGATTAAGAGTCGAGCACGGTTCAACGAAATGCTACTTTCTCTAATAATTTAATGAAACGCCAAAACTTCCGCGCTTCGCCCGGGAGGGGGAAGCTTCATTCAGACAAGGATTAAGAGTCGAGCACGGTTCAACAAATCGTCTACTCTCTCTAATAATTTATGGAAACGCCAAAACTTCCGCGCTTCGCGCGGGAGGGGGAGAACTGAATTCAGATAAGGATTAAGAGTCGATAACAGTACACCGAATCGTCTGGTTTTTCTCATAATTTAATGAAACGTCAAAGGATTAAGAGTCGAGCACGGTTTAACGAATCGTCTACTTTCTCTAATAATTTATTGAAACGCCAAAACTTCGGCGCTTCGCACGAGAGGGGGAAGCTTCATTCAGACAAGGATTAAGAGTCGAGCACGGTTCAACGAATCGTCTACTTTCTCTAATAATTTAAGGAAACGTCAAAGCTTCCGCGCTTCGCGCGAGAGGGGGAAACTGAATTCAGACAAATTTAGCTTATTAAGAGTCGAAAACGGTACGACAAATCGTCTTCCTTTCTGTATATTGTGATGAAACGCCAAAAATTCCGCACTTCGCGCGGAAGGGGGAAACTTCATTTAGACGAGTGGAGAACGGTACAACGAATCGTCTTATTTCTCTAATAAATTAAGGAACGCCAAAACTTCCGCGCTTCGCGCGGGAGGGGGAGATTTGAATTCAGATAAGGATTAAGAGTCGAAAACAGTACACCGAATCGTCTGGTTTTTTCTCATAATTTAATGAAACGTCAAAGGATTAAGAGTCGAGCACGGTTCAACGAATCGTCTACTTTCTCTAATAATTTAATGAAACGCCAAAACTTCCGCGTTCCGCCCGGGAGGGGGAAGCTTCATTCAGACAAGGATTAAGAGTCGAGCACGGTTTAACGATTCGTCTACTTTCTCTAATAATTTAATGAAACGCCAAAAATTCCGCGCTTCGCGCGGGAGGGGGAGAACTGAATTCAGATAAGGATTCAGAGTCGAGAACAGTACACCGAATCGTCTTCTTTTATCTCATAATTTAATGAAACGTCAAAGCTTCCGCGCTTCGCGCGGGAGGGAAAAAAAATGAATTCAGATAAGGATTAAGAGTCGAGAACAGTACACCGAATTGTCTGCTTTTCTTATAATTTAATGAAACGTCAAAGCTTTCGCGCTTCGCGCGGAAGGGGGGGGGGGGGGACTTCATTCAGACAAGGATTAACAGTCGAGAACGGTATAAATCGTCTTCTTTTCCTAATAATTTAAGATAACGTTTAAGTTTCCGCGCTTTGCGCGGGAGGCCTATCACCCCCCCCCCCCCCCCCCCTGATGAGCGCGTTTCGCGCGCTCTTTAAGTGATTCGCTTGCTCTCTTCCGACCCTCCCTAAAATAAGATCCTAGCTCCGCGCCTGCATTAAAATATAGCTGTGATGCTGACTAAGTTGACGAAATAATTAATATATTTATGTCGTCGAGGAAAATGACCATTTGCGCATACGCAAGTACTATAGATAGTCCATAGGAAAAATAATTTAGCCTTCGGCCCCGGGTTTATAGGGTTAAATTTGTAGATATTGGACATTTAATTTTGTCGGTAATTGGTGGCTAGTTTTGTCGGTAATCGTTGGCCTCTACACCCCCCCACTGAAAAAGGTCTAGCGACGCCCCTGATCACGTACCTTGTTATCCACAGTGCTGCCACCTATCAATTAGACCACAACACCTATATAATATATGGGAAGACTGACAGAAAACAACTCGGTGATATCGTGTAGACTTCTGACATATTATTAGCAGACTAACGGCAGACTGGTATGAAACACATGAGCAAATTATCAACAGACAATAAGCATAACAAGCCTACTGTATAATAAGCATAATACTATCAGTCTGCTAACTAGTAGACGGACATTTTGTAGGATCACAACTAACAGCAGACTAATTCCTTGAACACTAGCTATATAAAAATTAAATATTATTATTATTATTAAATTACCAGTATACTGTCAACAGACAGCTAGCAGAATAATATCAGTCTGCTAACAGACTTATAGCAGACATGTAATAGGATAACTTACTACCAGCAGACTATCCACAAAAATTCCTTAAATACTAGCAAACTACTTGTATACTATCAACATACAACTAGCAGCATACTATCAGTCTGATAATGCTAACTGTAGCAGTGTGTCTTCAAAAGTACATTGAACTTGTGATATTCATCTAGTGAAATGTTCAATGTAACATAACCAACCGTTTAGAGCAGCTGATGATTCCAACCTGATAAAGTAAAAATAAAATGAATCATATTAAAGATTATCATTTAAATCTTCACGTGTGGCATAAACAACTCTCGTTTTACTTTATAATAACTCAAAGGGAAATTTTAACAAAATGATATATTTCTTCCTCGCCTGCCGTCCATATATTCGCATGTTCAAAATGAAATTATAATTGCCATTAGTATAAAACCATTATCGTTACACCTTCATGTACAGATGTAAGGCAATATGCAATTCTCGTATTTTAGAAAATAATATCATAATCGTTTTTATGGAATGTGTAATACGAAATGCAATTTCGCTTCATCATCTACCGCACATACATACATACATAATACTGTATATCAGCAATTTATATCATGCTATTGGGTAATCGTTCAGTATTATGCGGTGTAAACAACAGACGTGAAATTAGAGAACATAGCCTAAGCCGCGTCATATCAGGAAAGGTACAAATCGCCATCACTTTCATTTTCAATTAATCAATTTTTATGTCCTACTTTCCTTTTATTTAAAAAACTCGTTTTAACCTTCTGTAATACAGATTCCAAGAAATGGAACTTTTCTTAACATTACCATGAAATTTATCCATGAAGGCCATATCCGATCGAACCCAATTTTACCACAATATTGTGTTCTCTTTTCCTCACCCCTCCCCCCCCCCCCCCCCCTCCTTCCGAAGTACAATTTTTTAATAGGCCTATGTATTTTTCATTTTTTCTTGCACTAGATACACGCACCTGGTAGATGTGTGCACATGTGTAAATTTGTGCCACCGGCCCCGCCCCTTTCCTAGAAAAGCCACTGTCATACTCATTAGTGATATGATAAGATATGATACATAATTATAAAAGGATGTATGTACGCTGTACGCATATGTGTGAATAAACCTGTAGCAGCAATTGGTATATTTCCAGATATTACGAATCACATTATTCAGCAATGTGTATACAAGATGTATGACGCTCGGTTCAAAGTCAAGTGTCCATTTGAATGGAATTGAATTAACCTATCACCTACATCTGATACACAATGAACATGAGTATATTTATGTGGATGTACATGTACCTGTATGCTATTTGTTGTGGTGTCGAAATGACACTATACTAGTATATCACTGTATAATGTATTACATATCATTTGTATATCACTATCTATTCTATTCAAGATTTTTTTTTTTTTTTTTTTTTTAATTTCGACAATAAAGGCTGAATTCAGCACGTTCCAGCAAAATTCTCAATACATCAGAAAAAAGGTACGATCGCACCCCATTCATATAGAAAAGTATGCTTGGATTTATCTCATAAAAGAAGTTTTTTTTATTTATGAATATTTGTGTGTTGTCTCATAAAAGAAGTTGACCACAACACACACCTGAGTGCAGGGGTCACGAGCACAGAACTATCAAATAAGTAGAACGCTCATCCCAATTTACAATGCACAGATCGACATGAGGCCGTATTTGAACGTGCTGGGAAATACGCTCGAGTATTTTGCTTAGTTCTCGATCTTTTTAGCTATAAATTATGGCCTGTCGATGAGAAAAAAAAGCGGCGAACACAACAGAGGACTAACGAAGATGGCGGATATCACGTGACCACGTACGAGCGCTGGCCACATTTTTCGAACCACTATAAGCCTTCTACGTATATTCACATTTCTGTGGTCACGGGCCACTGGCTTCATCTGGCATGCAGTTCCATTATGTGAATGAGTAAATTCCGACAAAAATATACAAACAATAAAAACAGGTTTAATACCAGAAGAAAGCTAACGATTATTATATTCATTAGCCGCTCACCCTAAAGCCGTCTGACCGCAATGGAACGAGTGAGGACTTGCGAGAGTGGCCGAAGTGCAATTGAAACTTGCTATTTTGCTCATCTCCAACGTAAAAAGAGACGAAATTGTGCTGGATTACTAGTTTTTTTCCGACAAAAGTTCAGAGTAAATGCATATTATTTTGTGTAATTATTATACTTTTCGAAAAGTTACCCAAGTGACTCCCGGGCACCCTAATGCTGGAAAGAAACGTACTTTTGTGGAAACTTCACTTTTTCATGCAAAAATGCCTATTTGTTCTATGCACGCAAGTCAGATAGCGGATGATACAACGTTTCTATATATACTGTAGCTATTTATAATAATATTTGCTATTAATATTAATGCTAGTTGTAGTAAATACATTTGTCGTGGAGGTGTCGTGGTATGATTCACGATCTAAAGCGACCAGTAGAATAATAGGAGAGTTTTAGAGGACTACTAAAACACAACCAGATAGCATGTAGCAGATTACCACTAGACCTCTAGACTTACTAACAGACTCGTAAATTAGATGACTCATACGATACTACTAACAGACTGAATGAGCAGACTGCCAAGAGACTAAATGGAGGCATTCGGCCAATACACATCAAATGGTTATTAATACGTTTTCTGGATCTGTATGATATGGGAAACAGCTCAACCAACACCTGTAAAGGTCGTTGATCATGTATTAAGCGGCAGGGAAACTAGACATACATAGTAGGTCTATGGTAAATGTGTAAAAAGTGGCGTAGCGAGAGCCTAACCATTTAGAAGGGGTGGGGGCACTGGCATACGAGGGGGGCAATTAGTGTCACGCGAAAAATGATATGCTATTTACAGAGCCTTTGGTAGTTGTAGTGGTTAGGGAGAGGGCCCTGTCGTCCAATTTTCTCATCCTTTTCCCAGTTTTCTCTTTCATCCTTATCTATTTTATTTTGCCATTCGGGTGGGGGGGTGGGGGGGGGGGGTATATGCTCCTCTGTAGCTACGCCGAACGGATGTTATTTCTATCTGTGCGTTGGAGGTCGTGATCAATCTTAAAGTTGTAACTGGACCATATGCTCAAATATTTGTTGTCACGCTCGGCTGCGGCAAATCAAAAGACCAGTCCACAAATGTTATTGTAATATTATTGTAATCGGTGAATTCCCCAAAAGACCCCCAAAGTGCTATAATAGTAATGATTTACTAGATTAACCTGTTGTGCGTGATCATGCGAATATGCAAGCTGTGGGGTATTCTTTGGTTGTTGGTTTGTCACGCAAGCCCAAGGCAAGTATTGATGTTGCATTAATAGTGATGATTATCATATTAAATGTACACATAAATCCTATTTCAGTTTTTATCATGAAAATGTGATTATGTGTTAACAGATGTATCGACATATTATCAGCGCTTACCCCCCGAACATAACACAAAGTATTTTAGGCTGTACATCAGACTTGCTGAGGAAACAAACATTACCTTGACTCCCTAGTATTAAATTTAAAAAATAGATATACCATTCGCGAATAATAAAAAAAGAACACCGTTTCGTAATATCTTTTTATCTTTTATAAGGTGTAAATCAACAGAATATTTTGTTGTTATATTATTACAAAGAATGTGCTTCTTTGATTTTATTTTGTAAATAGTAACCTATTATATTACATGTAAGATTTTGCTTTGACCGAAAACAGGTGACGTGATCTAGTGGATACGTTTAATATAAAATGTTCCACTCTCCACCCAGGTGAAGTAAATGATTATCCAGTAGGAAGTACTTTCTTCAAAGCTTTAGCGCCTGTATTATGGTGGCTTAGATACGGCCAGTGTAATATACTATGATACTTTGTATTAAGCGCAGTAGCGAATATTCATATATTAGCTGTGCTATTATAAATGGCCCTATTACTATCATTATTGAATAGACGTATATCTTGTCTTGCATAGTCATCTCGTCTAAAGAAAACAAGAGACTGAGTGGTATCTAAAAATTTGAATGTGTAAAGTGATAAGCCCCCCCCCCCCCTCCTCCCCCCCCCCCCCTCAGAACAGAAGAAATCATACATTCCCAACATTGAACGTTAAAGGTATAGACCAGTTTTGGAAACGCCCCCCTCTCAAAAATGAAATGGAAGCTCTTATTACCAATAATGTGAAAGAATATGTTTGGACTAATACGTGATGATACAAATTTTGCCGGGAAACTGCCTACTAATCGATATATTTGGTAAATTATCATATCGATCCGATCCTGGATAGATATCGCGAATGCACTTCAACGTAATAGTATATTTGTAAAGCGCTTAGAGACATTTGTATTAAGCGCTATATAAAAACTAAATATTATTATTATTATTATTATTATTGAACATTTGGGCAAATATTTCTGCTTTTTTGCCAATTTAGGTTGAATTATTGCCATCTAAACCTCTGAAGGCAGTAGTTAAACAAAATTGAATGGATATTTTGCACCCAAATCTCTTGAACCGCAATTTTACCACTACCGGTCTACCACTACCTCTACACAAGTCACAAGTCATTATTATCGTCACAGTTGTATAAGCAAGGGTGCGGAGCTCTCTTTAGAATTTGATTTTATCATCATGACCATTGTTCAGGTAGCGATTGTCGCTTTGTATAACGTGTTAGAACCTTGTTTGGTACGAATTTACAACGTAAATTGAGAAAATATTTCGCGGCGAATCAGCCAGCCGGCGAACGGCGAATGAGCGGGGGGTGGGGGGGGGGGGGGGGTGGATAAGAGCACATAATATATTTGTTTTGGGGGGTCCAGTTTTTGGGGAACATTTTTGCGCCGACTCAGCCGGCCGGTGAATATTAAAGCGGGGGGGGGGATGCTGGAGAGGAGAACCACTAATTTCTTCTTTTTTTCGAGGGGGGGGGGGGGGGGGGGGGGGAGGTGAAACGCCCTTTTAGCATGACTTTCTTTTTAACTCTTACTTTCACCTATCCCAGATAACCCTAAGTTTTTTGTTGCTGCTTGATAATGTAGTTGATAATGCATGATTAAAATAAATAGAGAGAGAGAGAGAACCACCATCATTATGCTATGGTTCATGCAGGGTTTGTGTAATGTACATTTTTCTAAAAACTATTTTTGAGGGAAAGCATTATACTGGCTCATACTAATACTGATACGGGCTAAAGACAATGTGGTATCTGCACAGTAAGATAGAGGTATTCCAAAATGACATTCTGATAATCAACATTTTGTTCTGTTATCATATGTATATACGCATAATACAACTGATCTTTATGATTTCTTAACGTGACATAGCTTCTTCTCCCCCTGCAAATAAAAAAAGAAAACAAGGTTATTTAATAAAAGGATCATGCGACAAAATGATCATTGTGATTCAAATTGATGCAAGGATTTTTTTTTGAATAAGCAATGCTTTTCACCAGAATCTTTTTTGTAAAAACGACTTTTACAAATCTCAGCCATGCAATTCTGCCACTGTGTTGTAAGATCACTTTCAGATTAGGAGAAGTGTATTCTTTAATGAGTATTTTAAATTGAATGGAACGTCTCAACTCAGTAAGCATGGCTGAGATTTGTAAAAGTTGTTTTTACAAAGAAGATTCTGGTGAATAGCAGTGCTTAATTCAAACAAATAGTCGCATCAATTTGAATCACAATCATTATTTGTCGCTTAATCCCTTTTAATGACCTTGTTTTCTTTCTCGTTTGCAAGGGGAAAAGAAGCTATGTCACGTTAAAGGCATCATAAAGATCAGTGTTGTATGCGTATATATTATATACACAGGCCCCGCGGAACGTTTATCAAAGTGGGGGCGGGCTAAAGTATTTACGATCAGGTAGAGGGTAGCGAGCGTAAATTGGTGTGTGTGTGTGGGGGAGGGGGGGGGGTTCAGGGGTTTTAGGCATTTAATTACGGTCAGAGAAGCACAAATATTTTGATGCCGCATTTGTGTCACTGGCAGGTCAGGGGGGGGCCATTAAAAAAAAAAAAAAGGTAAAACTTACGTTACTATCCTATTTTTTTACCGGTTTGGGAGGCTAGGGGAGTGGGGGGGGGGGGGGCGGGCCGGTAGAATCGGCCCGTGGATCCGCACCTGGGGGGGGGGGGGGGGTAGGTAGGGTGAGTAGGCAAAACATATTAAGCACTGAGGGTCCATATATTTCAGCACGAAAATCACTTTTCTTAGGAAAACCGTAATGTGATAGGAGTATTCAACGAAAAAAAAAAAAATTGCAAAATTTGAATACGAGTAAATCAATTTAGCGGCTGGGGTTGCAGACAAAAATTAAATGGGTTAGGATCGTTTACGTCACCGATTTATCACAGTTATCACCATTGCCCATAACTTGATGTTAGTGTGAAATTTATGATATACAAATGCGAAATTTCCGAGGGACAATTTATTGAATAATGATAATAATAATAGGATTTCCGAGACACAATTTATTAAATAATCATAACAATACTACTGCTACTACTACTAATAATAGCTCCAGCATAAGCACCCATATGCCCCCCCCCCCCTTACTACTACGCCTATGACGATTGCCTCTCAACGTAACTGCTAATTTTTAGGTAAGAATTTATGATTTTTTTTTTTTTAAATCGAAAGCACAAGAAAATACGACGTCAGCATAATATCACGAGAATGAGTCATGGTATTAAAAAGTACACAGACGCACACACCCACTATCTCTCCCCCATCTCTCTCTCTCTCTCTCTCTCTGCCATACATACACCCTCACCCGCGCACACACACACGCATATGCACACATATACTATGATTGACTATGCAAGTGACGATTGTATAATTGATTTTATAATATTTCCCACAAGATATTTTTTGTTAAAAATGTCGTGGTCAGCATCATCAACTTGTGTTGATTAAAAAAAAAACATCATGAATCCAAATATGCGTATCAAATAAAGCTATCAATCATGTATCGTTAGGCGTGAGTCAACAATAGCCTGGCCATTGATAACATCAAGATTAACTTTCAGAAGCTTCTAACAAATACCATTTTAATTGGAAATTTCCGATTTTTCAACCATTTCATTATGAATTTGTGTAACTTTATAAGCACAAATTCTCTCTCTGTTGTGTGTACTGGCTACATTAATTATCTCATCCTATTGATGATTGTTATGTTTATGATAAATAATGAGAATTGTATTAACAATAATCTAAGTTTTACTGAAGAGCTCTTTGCTGGAGGTCCCCAAAACTTTCATGAAATTCAATTCTTCTCACGACTCCCAATTTCCCGCTCCTGGGTTGAGAGTGATGAATTAAAACAAAATATAACATTAATCATGCAGCTGGAAATTGAACCATGGACTATATCTCTGAGAGTTTGGTAACTTATCCCCCAGATCAGGTAACCTATTCCAAAAAAACTATATTTCCACTCATAATGTTTAACTGCTGCAGACAGAGCTTGTAGCTATGGTCCTTCAATTTACAATTTCATTCTTGAACTTTGATCAATTTTTATTGTGCATCTCCAGTTGTGCTTTCTAACACAAACATGGGGCAGCTACTCCTGAATTATAAATGTCATGTGCCCACCCAATAAATGGTGTTGCCAATTTGCAAATTTAATCACATGGTATGATTAATAGTACGAGAACCGAATCCCAATAGATTTTGTACAGTCGTAATATTATAGTATTAATGACTGCTTTGAGAGAAATAGTTGTTTTTATAAGCTCAAGGGAAGGTTAGAATTGTGCTATTACCCGAGGCGTGCCGAGGGGAATAGCCCAATTGTAACCTTCCCGAGAGCGTATAAAAACAACTATTTCTCGAATATTAAAGCAGTCATTAATACTTTTATATGCCGAAAAAAAATAGACTAAAATATAAAAAATAAAAAATACTTTTTTTTTTTGTCGAAGGTGAGAGTCGAACTCTTGCGTACAATGAGTGATGCATCTTAAACCAACGCCTTACACCACTCAGCCATCGCGCGTTGTTAAAATGCTTGGCAGTTTTGTACAATATATACATTAAAATGGATTGAAACCGGCTTCGGCGTGATGAATGCTTCGCAAAAGCACCCTTCTTTTACTTTTGCAATGCATATTGGCACGAACTTAGATCAAGATCTATCGGCAGATGTTGTTTTTTTGTTTTTGGAAGTTTATTTTCGTCTTCATGTCAACAATGCAAGATAAAATTGTCGGTAAGATCGATCGAGATTCAATTGTATTGAAATTACCGACCAATTATTCGCACACATACGGTATCCTCGATCGCTCAAACCATTTTTTAACATGTAAACCTATGGGGTAACCATGGAGACTAAACTATTTTTTTAATAACCATGGTTATTAAAAATATTAAATGTTTTATGCATGGTTACCGGGAATTTTACAGGAACAGTTGAAGTTTATGAATGCAATTTCGACCAATCAGATGGCTGGATTACTTAAGTGAGGTATATAATGGTATATATTTCATTCGAAACATGTAAGTGCATTTAAGAAATTTGAATGAAAGGTTTGTGATTTTAATATATAAAAGCGATACACTTATATTTCCAATACTTCATTCACAATACTAACAATAACAACTTTCTTAATTGTGGGAATAAATGCATTAATAATAACCACAATAACTAAAATAACAAAAATAATAATAATGATAATGGTAATATTAATTATCACCCAAATTATTCTAAAGATGACGATACGACTGAATATAGTGATGAATACTAAAAACAATAAATATTACTATGTAGAACAATGTTTGATAGATTACTCTCTATAAATACCCATCAGTCATACATCACTTAAATTTACTTCATCTAAACCAGTCTGATTAGCAAAGAAATCTAAATTTAGACATGAACACACTTGTCCTTATTACCATATCATTATACTTCCTGATAAGGTAATCTGTTAGGGCAAACCGAGGGGTTGCGAGAATAAAAAAATATTCTTTGACAAACCTCAACGAATAAATTGGCCGTATTTAGAAATAACGTTACGTTGATGAGCCTCTTGAACTTTATGACTTACACTATGAATATGACGGACAAAGAAAGAGTTCCTCAATCTACAATTATATACCCTCAACAATTGCTATGGTAGACAAAGGAACATCCCTTCACTGCTATTATGTAAACATGTGTAGAACAGGTGTCACATGCATATTCACCTGTTCTACACATTTTATACATAATAGCAGTGAAAGGATGTCTACCTGAGGAACTGTATATTTTGTCCTCTTTCTTTGTCCGTCATGTTCAAAGTGTTATTGTTTGACCAACCTGTCAAGAAAGTTAGTGACACTGAATGCCATAACTTTTCTCACAGATGTTCATCCTCACCCCTTTGCCTTTAAATTTGACGATATATTGAACTTGCAGGGCATCTTGAACCCATAAAATAGTAAACCAGAATGAACGTACAGCTAGGTGTGGACATGGCTTTACTAGGCTAGTAACTCCATGGTGTGGACTGATATACCTGATAAACACATTAAACCATCAATTGAGTAGGCCTACACATTAGCAAAAAGACACAGTAGTTATGATACTCAATCTTAGATCGGGTGAATTGACAGTATAGCAGAGTTTTGGTAACAGAAGTAATAACATACAATGGTAGTAGTCGTAGTTGGAATAATAGCAATATTAGTAATAATCAGGGGCGGATCCAGTCGGCGACAAGAGGGGGGGGGGGGGATTCGTGAGAAAATATTCTTATTTAGCGCCTGTAAAATGGCGACTGGCTGGAACGCTCCCCAGGGAGTGGAAAATGTGCACACATCGTGTGCGGGTAAGCCTGAATCCGATGACCGGGGTAATAATATATCTGTAAAGCGCTTAGGCACATCGTTGGATCGGTGTATTGAGCGCTATATAAAAAAACGGATTATTATTATTATTAGCGTCAGCGCCGCGTTCCGCGCTTGCGCGGACAGGGGTAGTCTGAGGGGGATGTGCCCCCCCCCCTGAGAAACTGAAGAAAAATCGAATTTCCAAACTCAATTCGTACGATTGGTGTATACTTTTTGTCAGGGTATCATTTAAAATCTGTGACTTTTTCCAGCATAAAATTATGATAAGCCGAACCCTAGGACGCTCTCGAGTTTTAGCAGTTCAGTACCTTAAGATTACCGTCTTGAGCTATGAAAACTCACACTCTTTCCTGAGGACAATTTTATACAACAGCTTTACTAATGGGGTCCACGGGGTCCGCCTTATGGCCCTGGTGGGTTGCAGGGTCAGTGCCCCAGCCAGGGACCCAAGGGTCGGAGCCCCCGGAAGCTCAATTCCGAACATTCTAGATAGCAGTCGTGAGCGATAAAAACTCTAATCCATCCCTTTAAATTTATAACGTATTGCCCCTAGTGTGTGCTAAAAAAAGCGCTTATATTAGGCATTCCATTTCATTTAGTAGAAGAACGTACTGGAAACAACATTCAATGGGATGATGCCCACATGATTGAGTTTGAAACGCACTCCTTGATTTCTGGTCAAGGATGGTAGAAGAATCCGTCTGCAAAAAAAGGATTATCCTTCACTGAATAGGGATAGCATAGTTACCTTTCTTCGCTCCAGTGATTTCGAGGCAGCAGACGGCAAGAAATTGTGTAAATAATAAAAGGTCCACGGGAGTCTTGTTAGAAGCTTTAACTATATAAAACTCATCATCTCTCCAATTGTATACAAGTACAAAAGGTTGTATTGGGAACCACTGCTATCTTTACGGATATGGTGCAGTGGGAGAGCCTTTTCCGGGTGTCTTGGGGGCGGATCCCCAGGAAGTTCTTGAATTTTTTGAAATTTAGGAAATTCAAAATATGGGCAAGATTATGACAAGCGGCTGGATGCCCACATTTCCTGAAACATCAAAGGGTACAGAAGAAGTACTTATCAATTGCAATCAGCACTCTGAATTCTTTAAGCACTGCTAAATGTCCAATCACTTTTGACAAGTTAATATTGATAACATACCGAGATACTGGCCTAAATTAGAGGGAAAAGATATTTACAAAAAAGCACCTTTCTTATTATATTTCACACACTACATATCTGAATGAAATTGATATTAACCTGAAGGTATTTTTTGTTATCCATCTTTGACACCAGATCCATGGTGATTAGAGGTTTTACTTGTAAGTTATCTTTAAATCTCGATGTAAACACACCAGACACGTCCTCAATACATTAATACACGTATATGCATGCAGGTAAAATACATGTGGGCAAAAATGTCGTTTTTGTGGGAATCAAACCAATAACTTATTTATGTTTATATTGTCTCAGTTGTTTAGTTAGTTTAGTTTGTAAGAATTTAAATGTATGCATTATTCTTATCTGACTTTTTTTGATAATTTAAGACATACTCATAAGCTACTCATGAGGGACCTTAATTCCACAAGCCTTGCTTTCAACCAAGGTCACCTCATCTTTCTATTGTAACGCCATATTCTGTTAACTTGTTATATTCATGTCATATTTGTAATGTGTGTTATGAAAGAAAGATAAATAAAACTTGTACTTGAACTTGAACTTTGGGTTGCTATAACTTTTCACCGAAAAGAGATATAAGCCTCTCCCTAGCACAGGATATTGTCCTTGTACATGGGCAAATTCCCGGAAAGTTACGAAAAAGGGCACTTTTTATAGGAAACTTTGAAACATGGAAATTAATGGGTTTTTGATAAAATTCAATATTTTGAGAAAAAAATCACATGTTTCTTACTTACATTTTCAATGTTAATTAATCCCAATTCCATTGAAATTGGTATATATATATATATATATATCCAGTCACACCGGTCTTAGTCGCTCACTGTCTTTAAAGGCCATCTGTCTATAGTCACTATGTACTTTGTCTAGAAATAAGATATAAAAGAAGTTCATTGCACGGTCAGGATTTATCAATATCACATTGTAAACTAATAAAAAATATATAATGATTGTTAATCGGGGGACTTAAATTGCGCTTCCATTTCATTAGTTCTCTAATCTCCTTTTTTGTCGATGATTATGAATGACAAAGTTACATAAAGTGTTTAAAGGTATATACCAGTTTTGGAAATGCCCCCTCTCAAAAGAATGAAATGAAAGCTCTCATGACGAATCATGTGAAAGAATATGTTTTGACTAATACGTGATGATACAAATTTTGCCGGGAAACCGCCTACTAATTAATATATTTGGTAAATTATAATATCGATCTGGCCTGGATAGATATCTTGAATGCACTTCAACATTGAACATTTCGGCATATATTTCTGCTTTTTGCGAATTTAGGTTGAAGTATTGGCATCTAAACCTCTGAAGGCAATATTTAAACAATATTTAATGGACATTTTGCAACTAAAACCCTTGAACCGCAATTTTACCAAAACTGGTCTATACCTTTTACGTCGACTCATAGTCTTGTGTAAAACATTCCCTGTTTTCTTTCAGTACGTTTGATATTTTTCCATTTGTATATGTGAAAAGGTGAGATTTCAGGTGATAAAGTTTCACTTTCATTTTTGTATTTTTGGAAAGCCACGTGCTCCCAAATTCTAAGAAGTTTACTTTGGGATTTTCTTCCCATTATAAAGAAATGAAATAGAGCTCATGGGATTTTTTACAATATTTTTCTGTTAAATATAATATTTGAGGAAATCCCAGCTAGATTTTAAATTCATGCAGTACAGTCATGATCCAGTCTATAGGCAACACAGCGGGAGAAATAGTGGTAGGCCATAGCCTCCATGTTATCATATACATCCTTTGGAACTGAAAGCTGGATGTGTAGAAAAAAGGGAAGGCCACCCCCCCCCCCCTTAAACAAAATATTAAAAGAAACACGCAATAATGAATGCCATTGAAAAAATCAACACTCTAAAAGAACTCAAATTACGCAACCTCTATAAATAACCCACCGTAATCGCGTATGTCATAAGCAGTCTATAGGCAACACAGCGGGAGAAATAGTGGTAGGCCATAGCCTCCATGTTACCATATACATCCTTTGGAACTGAAAGCTGGATGTGTAGAAAAAAGGGAAGACCACCCCCCCCCCCCCTTAAAAAAAATATTAAAAGAAACACGCAATAATAAATGCCATTGAAAAAATCAACACTCTAAAAGAACTCAAATTACGCAACCTCTATAAATAACCCACCGTAATCGCGTATGTCATAAGCAGTCTATAGGCAACACAGCGGGAGAAATAGTGGTAGGCCATAGCC
This sequence comes from Strongylocentrotus droebachiensis, assembly GCA_035222895.1. Classification (NCBI taxonomy): domain Eukaryota; kingdom Metazoa; phylum Echinodermata; class Echinoidea; order Camarodonta; family Strongylocentrotidae; genus Strongylocentrotus; species Strongylocentrotus droebachiensis. Next base: position 68,229 of record JAVYIG010005399.1, on the reverse strand, counting down.
TCCATGTTATCATATACATCCTTTGGAACTGAAAGCTGGATGTGTAGAAAAAAGGGAAGACCACCCCCCCCCCCCTTAAAAAAAATATTAAAAGAAACACGCAATAATAAATGCCATTGAAAAAATCAACACTCTAAAAGAACTCAAATTACGCAACCTCTATAAATAACCCACCGTAATCGCGTATGTCATAAGCAGAATATAACTTAAAAACTTGCATTGTCCTGGATAGATCATGTCTATTTAAATCATGAATAGTTTCGAGTGCAAATAGAAACTTCAATATCAGTTGATATGTTTATGATTTTCTGTCATTTCAAGCTCTAATGAGTCCACTTGTCATGCAAATTAGGAAATGGCTTGTACGATTGATAGGTACTTTCAGCTTTCGAAAATACTTGTTAAAGTCTCATTCCAGAGAGGATAGTGGCATGGATATATTAAGGGTGACGACACTGGTATATTAAATTTCTTTTAAATTATCTACCTAAGATTCTAGAAGTATTCGTATGATTCACATGATATTTATATATTTATATGCTTTTCTACTAAAGACATGAATTTATTACCATAACGATGGCAAAATACGTCATTTAGATAAATAGCAACAGGAGGATCCGTTTTCAGCACCCCCAAAATAGGGGGAATAGCACTTAGAATCAAATTTATTTTTAAGAAAATTTTGAATAAACTTTACAATCGTGACAAGGAGCCATGTACGAAACGTGTATAACCAGCTCCACACCTTTGCTAGCATCAAAATAGCTCTGATTAATGCAGAAGTAAAGTTGAAACTGAATTCAGTTATAAAGTTTTGATTGATCAGACACAAAGCGGCTTCTTTATCTAAATCTTAATTTCATAAAACCTGGAATGGACATTGTAAAAGTCAAAAATGAAGTTTTGGTCTATGCATGAATGTCAAGAAAACTAAGTCTATGATTTTTAGTAGAACAGAGAATAAGCCTATAATCTGTTTGAAACTAGATGGACATATCATTGAGCAGGTCAGTAATTATATCTACTTGGGAAAACATATCACAGATGATGCCAGATGCGAAGCAGAAACAAAAAGAAGAATAGAAATAGCCCGGAATACATTCTGGCAATGAAAGACTTATTCATAGATAGAAAGGTGAAATTTGCGCTTATAGGTTAAGACTAAACTGTTATGTATGGTCTGTCCTATTGTATGGAGCAGAAACATGGACAATAAGCAAGGCCATGTAAAATCGAATAACATCTTTTGAAATGTGGATTTACAGAAGAATGATGACAATCTCTGGGAAACGAATGAAAACCAACAAAGAGATATTGCACATGGCAGGTCGTAAACAAATTGGACTGATAGGCTAGGCTTAGTTGAGGAGAGAAAAGTCAAATACTTTGGTCTTGTTAAAGGTACTATGTCCCTTTTGCAGCCAACCTCAAATGCTGTAGAACTTTGCAGGAATTATGAATATGTCATGTATGTCCTATCTGTGAAATTTAAACGTTAGCAGTGTCCTCATATTCAAATTATGCAAGGAAACCTGTTTACTTGCTAGACTTCACTGTCAGACACTATTGAGTGACTGACTGGCTTTTTTTTCTTCTTTGGTAATAACATACATGAAAAGAGTTGTAAAGGGTACATGAGCACTTGTCTACATCAATAACCCACTTCTTGTGATGGCCAAGATTAAACTGATTGAATCTTTGCGCAGCATAAAACGTATGACCATTCGGTACAATTGTCTGAAAATCAAGACTATTACTTTTGGGCTCTATAGCCCTAAAGTCGATTTGACAACTAATAGTCGTTATTTTCCCACTTGAAGACATTTTCAAGCCCTACCTTTTTTAGGGAAGTTCTAAATTAGTATTATCTTTCAAATGCAGTTGGAAATTAACTTTTTCATTTTTTTGGCCTGCAAATGGGACATAGTACCTTTAAAAGGCACCAAAGCCTCTTAAAGGATGTGTTGGAGGGAAGAGTGGAAGGAACTAGACCGAGAGGGAGACCCAGAATCAACTGGGCAGAGAATATCAAGAGCTGGAGTGGACTAAAACTGCAAGAGTGCACCATAATGGCAGAAGATAGAGTGAAATGGAGAGATGTTGCAATCAACCTCCGAAACCGAGAGAAGATACTAGATAGATAGAAATTTCATAAAATGTGAACAATTCTACTGATTCGTATTTGTAATATTCGAAATTTTCCCGTAGATTAGTAAATGTCAAATTCTTTCCAAACCCAAAATACTAGGACTCACTGCCTTGAACGCTGCCACTGGACTTATATAAAATGAAAATTCAGAGATGATATTTTGCAACAGTGTGCGGTGAACTAGTACGGTACGGTATGAATGAATGTAATCATCATTTATATCATAGTGCCGGCTTTCATTACATTCATGTTGGCCGCCATTAAATTGACTGAAGTTCTACCATCCGCCCCCCCCCCCCCTCCCCCAACAAAAGAGGCTTTCAATCATGCAGTTTACGACTAAGCTGGTAAAAAATAATCCAGCGCCGTGTCTTACTCTTCTGATTGCGAGAACCCCGGGCAGCGTTTCACGAAACCGTCATAAGTACAAGTTCACCGACATCTCATTGAAAGGCGTGTATTAAGTTTAACACGCGTTTCAATGGGATGTCGGTGAACTTGTACTTATGACGGTTTCATGAAACGCTGCCCTGGTCTTGTATGAAGAATTTAGTGCATAACGCTTAGGGAAAAAATATGCAATTTTCTACTATATTGAAAGCGTTTTACAAATGGGTATGCTATGTGTATGGATTTGCACTGTATTCTGGTTCTCTTTCCAATAAGGAAATAATTTCAGATTTAATAAATGCTGCGGTTAATGACCAATAGCTGTATTTAGATATTTAGTTCTTCCTCTAAGTATAGGTTAAAGAGAAGATTGAGTTATGGGAAGAGGTGAAAATAATTTGTGAGCGTTATCATTGTATTATGCAAGACTGTGTGTAAGAACATCAGATACAAAAAGTTCCCTGAAAAGCATGGCTCTCAAATGCCTTAATATTCTAAATATGTCATGAAGTATATCATAAAAATCGGGTCGGATTTTTATGCCACATGTACGTTTTGTCCCATATACATCTTTCTGTGTACAGTGCTTGTAACTTTACCAAGACTGGGCCAAATTTCTCATCATTTTGACGATTCCAGAACCTTGCAGTACACACCAATACATATATGCTAGATGATTAACCTTTTCTGAGCGATTCCACAACGTTTCTTTCTCAATGCAATCGCATGACCAGAACTCAACTTTATCTTTAAACACTACAACAACAACAAATGAAATAATTCCTAATAAGCGGAAATTGAACGTAAAGTGTGCATTGTCCTTGATATATATTGTCTATTTTCATCATGAATGTTTCCGCATGCAAATAGAAACGTCAATATCAGTCGATATATCTACAAATCTCCTGTCATTTCAAAGCTCTAATCAGTCTACTGGTCATGCAAATTGAGAGATGGCTTTCACGATTGAAAGGTACTTTCAGGCCTTTCAGCTTTTGGAAATACATGTTGAAATGTCATTCTAGAGGGGATGGTGGCATGGTTATATGGGAGGCGATAGTGATATATTAAATTTCTTTGAAATTACCTACCTATGGTTTTAGAATTTTTCATACCGCCGCATGGCGAAAATTATGATTGTAATTGAAAGTTATCCATTTCCTGACTAAACTTTTTCTTGTGGTCATGGATCATTAATTGTAACTTAAATCTTTCAGAGATATTTATTCTTCCATGCAAAAAGAAGTTGATTCGAAATTCCCCTTTCCAATAAGAAAGATTTGCAGATTTAATAGGTGCTCTGATAACCAATATTTAGTTCTTACTCAGAGTTATAGATTAAGCACTTAAATTCTAAAATTTGTTATAATTACTCCATAAAACAGATCCGTTGACATCAACATCGGTTGAAAATATTTTAGGATTTTCAGTCATGTTCCTTTCGAAATGATCAGACATTAATGGGGAACTTTGATTTTAGCTATATAGAAAACCATTATTCTCTCACTTCCTATCGGATTATATATATATAATGTATGCAGCGATGGAAATACCCACATGAAAGTTGACTTAGTCGTGCTACTTTATATTTGTATTGTTTGTGTGTTTATTGTATGCAACCCTGCCTTCAGTTTCCCCCAAAATCCTTAAAAATTAGAAGAAGATCAATACGTAACACATCCGAGTTACCAGGTACTACACAAAGTTGCTACCATGCAGTTGACCTCAAAAGCAACCCAGATTAACACTATTATGTCCATTAAATTTGAGGGGTAATATACATTTTTGGCTGGTCCTATTAACTTGCACAACAAAATGCATCAAATGGAAGCTACACCCTGAGTCACCAATGCTACCGAAAGGTGACTTGAAGCGGACTACCTCACAAGCAAGCCTGGTTGAACAATGACAAATATGTTTATTAGTATTACAAAAATATATATGTATATATAAATATTGAATTGGACTTCTTGAGCACCAAAGCAACCTTGGTGAAGAGTGCATATAACCCACTTTTTTATTATTTTCATTTTACTTTGGGGTTAATGTTAACTTTTTAACCATTAGCATACTACTTGCTATTATTTCCCCTTGATCTTGTAACCTTTTTTTGGTTCTCTATACATGCCTCCTTGCTCCGGCCACTAGTACAACACCCCCGAAAAAAAATCATTGAAAAATCAAATAGAAGTAACAACCTTCATGGGTTACAAGGTACGACAATAAGGTGACTTGAAGTATAGTAATTTGACCTCAAAAACAACTCGGGGTGAACAGCTAGACTGAAACCCATTTTACTATAATTATTTTCATATCCCCGGATATTCTTTAAAATCATAGAATAGGAGTTACACCCCCGGGTAACCAGAAATAGTAGGATAGGATTTCTTGAAGTCGACCAATTGACATCATAAGCAAGAGAATTATCACGGGAATTAACCCTTTTGTGCTGCCTATTACCCCTATTCATTCCTGAAAAACCGTCAAATTTCGACGCCCGACCCAAAGTCCACTTTCACGGGGGTATTTCAGTTACTGCATACAAGAATGAAAATAATCATGCGAAAGGAAATGAGAGAATAATGGTTGCGTGCCTTAAATCGAAATTCCCCACTACTGACTTCCCCTTTTTTTGTGTGGTAATGTTGCAAAGGTTGAAACATGGAATCGAATGGAATATATATTATGTATTACATATCTTTAGATAGCACAGCTCCATGTAGATTATACACGTAGATCCTAGGCAACTTTACATTGTAAACATTTACACGAATTTTTCTTTTTTTAATACGTTGATTTAGAACGCATATATCATATTTTCGTTCGTGCCTAAACTATCTTCATCTGACGGAACACAGCACTACCTGACCCTAAAATCATTGTATTAATTATTGGGAACATTTTAGCAACCAATGCCCTTCAATTTGATCAAAAAGTGTGTAGATGACAAAAGCAAACATCTACTTTCATCAACCCCCACCTCTCACATCATGGGTAATATCCCTTTGCTGTTTGAACTAGATATTGCGGATGCTGGACAAAGGCCTTGCGGAGAGTAAATGATCTCTGCATACAGTTCTGGTACATACGAAACAAATGGCACCGCTATTAAGTAAATGTGCTTATTATACACAGTCTAATGTGCAAGTAGTGATATATGGGCAAGCCTGCCTTGTGTAATTTAATGTTATGAGGTTGCTTATTTTGTTCCCCATCCCATGAAAGGGGTAATAATTTTTTCTGTAAAGCACTTAGAGCCCGCGTAGATGTATTAAGCGCTATACAGTGTATAAACAAGAGTATGATGATCATTAATAGTGCTATTAATGTTATTATTATTAATAATTTCATTATTATTATTAGTAGTAGTATCATTATTATTAATTTTTCATCCTATTTTTCAGTTTAGTTCAAACAGAGTTGCCTCTTCAGTTTAACTGCCGTCCTAGATGAAAACAACACAAACAATACATACAAACATAATGTATAAAATAATACAGAAAATCATAATATAGAGCACAATGGAAAATAATATACATTTCCAAGTACGTTACATTCGAATTACTTTCCTAAGAAGCAAGGTGGCAGAGATACCGAAATATACATTGTAATGGTTTATTATTACAGTTTATGTGTACATTTAAAGGTATGGGATGAAAACAGTTTTCATGTATATTTTAGTTTTTGCCATGTTTGCCTTATTAATACAACAATAATTGCCACATGTTATGTCATATTACTCGTACTAAATAAAAAGAGAAATGCACTGTAGATCAATCGTAAAAACCAAACAATATTGATTTGTCATACTGACCCTGAAGATTGATAGCATTACAGTAGATAAACAGGGAGCGAACAGATGTATTATAATACAAAGGTAAGGGCACATTTCTAAAAAAAATTGGTCCAGTTTTTGAGGAAAAATTTCGCAACGACTCAGCCAGCCGCTGAATAAGCGGGGGAGGGGTAAGAGCACATATTTGTTTTTGTGTGTCCAGTTTTTGAGGGAAAATTTCGCAACAACTCAGCCAGCCGCTAAATAAGCGGGGGGGGGGGGGGGGGGGTGGTAAGAGCACTTTTTTGGGCCCCGTAAATTGGAAAATTACGTCGTCAGATATTTCGTTCAGTTGCTTGGGGAAGAGGGGGGGGGGGACACTTTGTTTTTGCCTCCTTTAGCACAACAAAACATTTTGTGTGTGTGTGTGTGTGTGTACAATCAACAACAAAAATTGAGTGGGGGGTTAACCCACAACCCCCCCCCCCCTCCCCCTCCCCCTGCGTACGCACCTGCCACCATCAGTGTGAGAGCAAACAGAGTTAGGTTTTTAAGAGAAATAGAAAAAACTCACTAGTCCCTATTCTATTTGAGTTCAGTCAAACTCTTCTATGTGTAAACCCAGTGTCGGGTTTAATTTTGGTAGAATATTTTTTATGACAGGACGTAAAGAATCCCACAAGTTGTAAATCATCGACCGTTTATTACTGAGATCATATTTGTAAAATGATACTTATCTTGTCCTGGGCATTTTATTTATGTCTGTTCTATTTGTAATGCCCGTAAAGAATGATAAAATATAGGTTTTTAAATCATATTTGTTGCATTACACGTTTGTCATTACATACACTGTCGCTCATATGGTTGGAATATTTTTTTTTTACCTCAATTTATGGAATTATTTTGACATTGATTTATTCCTAATATATAGATCTAGATAATAGTATACATTCTAAGATTTTATTGAATAATAATTTGCCAGTGTTTGTTTTGCGTAACTGCTAAAGCATGTGTATGCTACTATGCTTATCAACTAGGGGACCTTCGCCCTTAAGTCATAAATGACAGTAATGAGGATTAATGCCACACAAAAATGGCACTAATATAGCACATCGACACGTTTTTTATACTGAGGCCTCACAGTTGCGAGGCCATTGCTTTGCCACTGAACCATGACTGTACGCAGCGGGGGCTAGTGTAGGGGGCAGTTCCCACAAATAAAAAAGAAAAAAGAAAATGCAATAGATTTTCAATAATGCATTGAATTTCCCCCCGGTCCCCAACATAAAAAAAATCTTCTGTGTGCCCATGCCTTGAGCCATAATGCATGGTCGTACAGCATTACTGTCATTTATGACTTAAGGGCGTAGGTCCCCTAGTTGATAAGCATAGTAGCATACACATGCTTTAGCAGTCACGCAAAACAAATACTGGCAAATTATTATTCAATAAAATCTGAGAATGTATACTATTATCTAGATCTATTAGGAATAAATAATTGTCAAAATAGTTCCATAAATTGGGGTAAAACTAAAATATTCCAACTATATGAGCGACAGTGTATATGATTAATTTCATTGTTCTTATGTTCTTCGTGTAATGCAGAGCTAGGATGGAGGCCACATCCAACCACAAGCCAACTTCACCCCCAAATGGGATAACGGTCACGATACCAGACTTCAGCCATCTGAATGGACATCAACGCCCCGCCGACAAACCTCTCATCCCGGAATACTGGAAGACACTATGGAGCTATGGCTATATGAACCTTGTTGTATTCATCATGTGCTACGCTACTGTTATTACTCACCGAGAAGCCCCGGATAGAAGGAAACATCCACCTCTTCCAGATCGATTCATGGATAATCTGCCCAACATTACATGGGGAATAATGGGTTCTGAAGTCTGCATCATGGTTCTCGGTCTCACATTGCTTGTGATGACGGTCTTTCATAAACACAGGTAATTTCTCAATCAATACATTAACTTAGTTTCCAGAGTACGTGAATAAGACACTACCAAATAACAAGCAAATTTCACAGTATATCGCTTAATAGTTGTAGAGAAAAATGTACTCTTTGTAACCGTAACGGACATGACACCAAATAGAAAGGATTTGTTTTAAACCCCTGTGAACAGTTTGAACATTCTGAGAGTTTATTACGTGTCCAATGAGTCTAATTTACATATCAAGATATGCTTGCACTCATACTCTAAACATAAATATAAGTTGTAACACTATTAGATTACCTCTTCCCTTGTCACGGCATTTTAAAAAATGTATGAAATAGACATGATACTTAACCATGTTCAATAGGCTATGAAAAGATCTTCTCAGTAATATAATCTGTGTTCCCTTCTTCACAATTTAGCACCAAAAAGTCAAATGTCTTTTTGTTCGAAAGGTTATGTTGACAATGTAATCTTCCTGTTACATCTCTCCCATTCATATCTTCTGACTGTCACATAGATAAAGATCACCCTGCCCCACTCTGATGTTCACATTAAATCAATACAAAACAAAATAGGCTGGATGATATTAATCAAAGGATTTTCTATTTCTGTTGAGCCGCGTGGGAACCATCTGTTCGTTATTTGTTATTTTTTGAAATTCATAATCATCATTCAGTGTTTAACATTGTCACAGAATATGCAATTTCCTGGCTATATCCCAATTTCAAGCTATGTCATTACTCTCATTCAAGCATTTTAGGCTCCATTATGTATCGGGGCTTAATCTTCAAAACCATTTCATATTTTCATATTCTTATTGTTCCCACAAGCTCAACCAAAAATGAAGTTCCCCCTGACACTTTTAAGATGAGTCGTGATGAAATTTGTTCTTTAAATAAGCAGATTATGTTGAATTTTCTTTCACACATTTGAATTGGCTATTATTGTAAAAACTATCGTTTCTTCATGTCTTTTGGTGATTCTACTGGGTGCTAGAGAAACATTACATTTCTGTTTTTATTAAGTTTAGGTTTACCTGCGTGTTCTGTTTTCCCTATTTGTTTAATCTTGGTACAGTGTATTGCAATTCTAGAAACTCGACTAATAAATATATATATTATCGATCGAATTATAGACCGCTCCGCCGGTCCTCCCGTAAAGTATAAAAGACCCTTGCTTACAGTAGTTGTTATCACCTGACGAAGTATCGCAGTAGCATACGAAACGTCGTGATCTTTTAGATTCCTTATTGACCACATTGCGAGACAAACGAATATCACTAGCGATATTATTAGGTGGTCTGTTGAAAACAGATCACCTATTGTTTTCGTCAGAATTTTCTTTATTATTTATTTATTTATTATTCTTTATTTTTATTTATTTCCTACACTTTTTTGTGCCTAGGATAACTCAAGTTCAGTTTCGTCAATTTCATTCAATTTTGGCACAGTCATAGGTCTTTGTCATGAGACGTGACAGAAACATTTTCAAGGTCATCAGGTCATCGTGACGTCATCCAGGCGCCATTTTGTGAAATCCCATTATCCATCATATCTTCATGATGCATAAGCAAAGGTCATTCATATTCATATCACATATACTTCAGGTCAAGGGTCAACAAGTCATGTCATGAAAGGTCACATAAAGGTCATGACGCGCACGTACGCGCGCGTCAAAATTTTAAGATGCTCAAAATCACTTAATTATTAAACGAGAGTACGAATCAGGTCATTTTAAGCATTTCAAAATTTTCCGTCCGTAAGTGTCCGCGCGCGCGTTGCGCGCGCTCACAACGCGCAGAAATGGTCAAATTCAATTTTTTTACATGAATTAGATTCCTCTTACCGTAAATGACAATTTACATTAATTTCAGTCACTCTTGACCTTTTATAAGGCCGTGAGCGCGCGTCAAAGTTCAAAATCCGCGCGTGCTGCTATGGGCAATATAATGCAAATTTGATCAAAAACATCCCATTTTAAAAATCAAAATAGCTCTTGAGATAGTCAATTGACCCCAATTTTTATATCATGGTTGGAAAAAGCATGAGTTGGAGATATGATTTCATGTCTCATTTGACCCTCAATTAACTCATGACGTCATCATAATGGCCTCCAAACTCAAAATTTTAATTTTCATATTATGACGTCAGCAGATTTCTGGAAAATAGACTGTATCTCTGTAAATATTGATCAATTTTCTTCCAAATTTTGATATGATCTAGCTGAGACAATTTTCTACAAATGCAGTTACCACAATATTTCATTTTGACAATGGCATCGTGGCGTATTTTTGCGATTAAAGGAGGCATGTCAATTTTTCACATTTTGCGTGTATTCTCTATGGGACATGACTTTTTCTCAAAACTGGATTCTACATCCCGTCTTTTGCGAGCAATATCTCCGTCGTTTTAGCTTTGTTTACGCTGAACTTTGAGTATGTTGTAGCTGAGACAATAAGCTATCACAAATGTGCCCTTTATTTTTCGATCAGATGCCGGGATCATGCTCATATTTCAATTACAAAGTGGGATTTGTGCATTCCATTTTCCGTTTACGTGTAATCTCTATGGGAAATGTTTTGGTATATCGGTAACGCACTTGACTTCCGACCTCGAGGTCCCTGGTTCGAGTCCGGGCGTCTCCAACAATATTTTTTCTACACTTTTTTTTCTTTTTGACCTTTCACTCTACCATCTCCTTTGAATATTAAAACACGTACAATCGCAAATAATGTAATAAACAACCATATTTACTTTATTATTACCCTATTATCACTAGATCCATTACTTTTTGCGGGTAATCCTTATGGGAGATGACTTTTTCTCAAATCTGGATTCTACATTCTTGTCTTTTGCGAGCAATATCGCCGTTATTTCGGCTTGATTTTTGTTGATTTTTGAGTATGTTGTAGCTGAGACTATATACTATCTAAATGTTCTCTCATTTTTTTCAGTCTGATGTCATCGTGGTCTGTTGATGATAATCATCAACATCATCATGATCATCATCATCATCATCATCGTCATCACCATTACTATCAAGATCATCATCATCATGATCATCATGATGATCATCATTGTTTACATGTCTATATAACTTCTCCCTTTCTCAATATAGTAAACATTATAATCTATCATAATACTTGAAGACAGACCACCTAATTCGTCTCCATGACGAATTAAATTTCTAGTTAGGTGGTCTGTTATCAACAGACCACCTATTGATTTCGTCAGAATTTTCTTTCTTTATTTATTATTATTTATTTATTTTTATTTATTTCTCCACTTTTTTGTGTATCCGATTTCTCAATATCCATCCACCCAATTTCTCTCAATTTTGACACAGTCATAGGTCATCATTATGAGACGTGACAGGAACATTTTCAAGGTCATCAAATTATCGTGACGTCATCCAGGCGCCATTTTGTGAAATCACATTATCCATCATATCTGCATGACGCGTCATCAAAGGTCATTCATATTAATATAACATATACTTCAGGTCAAGGGTCAACAGGTCATGTCATCAAAGGTCACATAAAGGTCATGACGCGCGCGTATGTGCGCGTCAAAATTTAAAATTGCTCAAAATCACTTAACTGTTAAACGAGAGTACGAATCAGGTCATTTTAAGCATTTCAAAATTTTCCGTCCGTTTGTGTCCCCGCGCGCGGTGTGCGCGCTCACAGCGCGCGGAAAGGGTCAAATTCAAAATGTTTACATGATTTGGATTTCTCTAAACGTAATTGACAATTTACATTAATTTCAGTCACTCTTCATATTTCATAAGGCCGTGAGCGTGCGTCAAAGTTCAAAATCCGCGCGTGCTGCTATGGGTAATATAATGCAAATTTGATCAAAAACATGCCATTTTAAAAATCGAAATAGCTCTTCAGATAGTCCATCGACCCCCAATTTTTATATCATGGTTGGAGAAAGCATGTGTTGGAGATATGATTTCATACCACCCTGACTCGTACAAAGTGAAACAAAGTCATCATATTTGCATCTAAACTCAAACAAATGTATTTTGTTGATGACGTCATTTTTGTCTTTGTTTAATTGAGATTATCTCACTTATCGGTGATCGATTTTCTCCCACATTTTGATATGTTGTAGCTGAGATAATTCTCTATCAGAATTATGCCATTTATTTTTCATTTTAATGACGTCATCATAGTTAAATATTCGATTAAAGACGACATTGCATAATTTGTTATATTTGCGTGTTATGTCTATGGGAGGTCACTTTTTTCAAAACATGAATCTGCATGACAATGTGTTTTGACCAGTATCTCAGTTATTATACAACAGTTTTCTCCCAAATTTTAGTATGTTGTAGCTGAGACTATTTGCTATCTAAATATTTCCTTTTTTTTCAACCAGATGTCAGGATCATGCTCATGCTCATCATCATCATCATCATCATCAATATCATCATCATCATCATCATCAATGTCACCATCATCAACATCATCATGATCATGATCATTATCATCATCATCATCACCTTTACTATCATGATCATCATCATGTTTATCATAATCATCATTGTTTACATGTCTATATAACTTCTCCCATTCTCAAATCTACCATAAGACTTAGACAGACCACCTTAATCGTCTTCGTGACGATTTAAATTCTAGTTAGGTGGTCTGTTATCAACAGACCACCTATTGATTTCGTCAGAATTTTCTTTCTTTATTTATTATTATTATTATTTATTTATTTATTTTTATTTATTTCTCCACTTTTTTGTGCAACCGATTTCTCAATATCCATCCACCCTATTTCTCTCCATTTTGACACAGTCATAGGTAATTATCATGAGATGTGACAGGAACATTTTCAAGGTCATCAAATTATCGTGACGTCATCCAGGCGCCATTTTGTGAAATCACATTATCCATCATATCTTCATGATGCGTAATCAAAGTTCATTCATATTCATATCACATTTACTTCAGGTCAAGGGTCAACAGGTCATGTCATCAAAGGTCACATAAAGGTCATGACGCGCGCGTATGTGCGCGTCAAAATTTAAAATTGCTCAAAATCACTTAACTATTAAACGAGAGTACGAATCAGGTCATTTTAAGCATTTCAAAATTTTCCGTCCGTTTGTGTCCCCGCGCGCGGTGTGCGCGCTCACAGCGAGCGGAAAAGGTCAAATTCAAAATGTTTACATGATTTGGATTCCTCTTAACGTAATTGACAATTTACATTAATTTCAGTCACTCTTCATATTCCATAAGGCCGTGAGCGTGCGTCAAAGTTCAAAATCCGCGCGTGCTGCTATGGGCAATATAATGCAAATTTGATCAAAAACATGCCATTTTAAAAATCGAATTAGCTCTTCAGATAGTCCATCGACCCCCAATTTTTATATCATGGTTGGAGAAAGCATGAGTTGGAGATATGATTTCATACCACCCTGACTCGTACAAAGTGAAACTAAGTCATCATATTGGCATCTAAACTCAAACAAATGTATTTTGTTGATGACGTCATTTTTGTCTTTGTTTAATTGAGATTATCTCACTTATCGGTGATCAATTTTCTCCCAGATTTTGATATGTTGTAGCTGAGATAATTTTCTATCAGAAATATGCCATTGATTTTTCATTTAGATGACGTCATCATAGTTAAATATTCGATTAAAGGCGATAATGCATAATTTGTCATATTTGCGTGTTATGTCTATGGGAGGTCACTTTTTTCAAAACCTGAATCTGCATGACAATGTGTTTTAAACAGTATCTCGGTTATTATTCAACAGTTTTCTCCCAAATTTTAGTATGTTGTAGCTGAGACTATTTGCTATCTAACTATTTCCTCATTTTTTCAATCAGATGTCAGGATCATGCTCATGCTCATCATCATCATCATCATCAATATCATCATCATCATCATCATCATCAATATCACCATCATCATCATCATTGTCTGAAGATGATCATCATTGTCTGAAGATGATCATCATTAACATCATCATGATCATGATCATTATCATCATCATCATTAACATTATCATTTTTATCGTCATATAACAGTATCTCGGTTATTATTCAACAGTTTTCTCCCAAATTTTAGTATGTTGTAGCTGAGACTATTTGCTATCTAACTATTTCCTCATTTTTTCAATCAGATGTCAGGATCATGCTCATGCGCATCATCATCATCAATATCATCATCATCATCATCATCATCAATGTCAACATCATCATCATCATCATCATGGTCTGAAGATGATCATCATCAACAGCATCATGATCATGATCATTATCATCATCATTAACATTATCGTTTTTATCGTCATATAACATTATCATTATCATCATCATCACCTTTACTATCATGATCATCATCATGTTCATCATGATCATCATTGTTTACATGTCTATATAACTTCTCCCATTCTCAAATCTATCATAAGACTTAGACAGACCACCTTATTCGTCTTCGTGACGAATTAAATTCTAGTTAGGTGGTCTGTTGTCAACAGACCACCTATTGATTTCGTCAGAATTTTCTTTCTTTATTTATTTATTATTTATTTATTATTTATTTTTATTTATTTCTCCACTTTTTTGTGCAACCGATTTCTCAATATCCATCCACCCAATTTCTCTCAATTTTGACACAGTCATAGGTAATCATCATGAGACGTGACAGGAACATTTTCAAGGTCATCAAATTATCGTGACGTCATCCAGGCGCCATTTTGTGAAATCACATTATCCATCATATCTTCATGATGCGTACTCAAAGTTCATTCATATTCATATCACATATACTTCAGGTTGAGGGTCAACAGGTCGTGTCATCAAAGGTCAAATAAAGGTCATGACGCGCGCAAACGCGCGCGTCAAAATTTTAAATTGCTCAAAATCACTTAACTATTAAACGAGAGTACGAATCAGGTCATTTTAAGCATTTCAAAATTTTCCGTCCGTTCTTGTCCCCGCGCGCGGTGTGCGCGCTCACAGCGCGCGAAAAAAGTCAAATTCAAAATGTTTACATGATTTGGATTCCTCTTAACGTAATTGACAATTTACATTAATTTCAGTCACTCTCGACCTTTCATAAGGCCGTGAGCGTGCGTCAAAGTTCAAAATCCGCGCGTGCTGCTATGGGCAATATAATGCAAATTTGATCAAAAACATGCCATTTTAAAAATCGAAATAGCTCTTCAGATAGTCCATCGACCCCCAATTTTTATATCATGGTTGGAGAAAGCATGAGTTGGAGATATGATTTCATACCACCCTGACTCGTACAAAGTGAAACAAAGTCATCATATTGGCATCTAAACTCAATCAAATGTATTTTGTTGATGACGTCATTTTTGTCTTTGTTTAATTTAGATTATCTCACTTATCGGTGATCGATTTTCTCCCAGATTTTGATATGTTGTAGCTGAGATAATTGTCTATCAGAAATATGTCATATATTATCATTTAGATGACGTCATCATAGTTAAATATTCGATTAAAGGCGGCAATGCATAATTTGTCATATTTCCGTGTTATGTCTATGGGAGGTCACTTTTTTCAAAACATGAATCTGCATGACAATGTGTTTTGACCAGTATCTCGTTTGTTATTCAACAGTTTTCTCCAAAATCTTAGTATGTTGTAGCTGAGACTATATGCTATCTAAATATTTCCTCTTTTTTCAATCAGATTTAAGGATCATGCTCATGCTCATCATCATCATCATCAATATCATCATCATCAACATCATCATCATCAATGTCACCATCATCATCATGGTCTGAAGATGATCATCATCAACATCATCATGATCATGATCATTATCATCATCATCATTAACATTATCGTTTTTATCATTATATAACATTATCATTATCATCATCATCATCATCATCACCTTTACTATCATGATCATCACCATGTTCATCACGATCATCATTGTTTACATGTCTATATAACTTCTCCCATTCTCAAATCTATCATAAGACTTAGACAGACCACCTTATTCGTCTACGTGACGAATTAAATTCTAGTTAGGTGGTCTGTTGAAAACAGATCACCTATTGTTTTCGTCAGAATTTTCTTTCTTTATTATTATTAGGTGGTCTGTTGAAAACAGATCACCTATTGTTTTCGTCAGAATTTTCTTTATTATTATTAGGTGGTCTGTTGAAAACAGATCACCTATTGTTTTCGTCAGAATTTTCTTTCTTTATTATTATTATTTATTATTATTTATTTTTATTTATTTCCTACACTTTTTTGTGCCTAGGATAACTCAAGTTCAGTTTCGTCAATTTCATTCAATTTTGGCACAGTCATAGGTCTTTGTCATGAGACGTGACAGGAACATTTTCAAGGTCATCAGGTCATCGTGACGTCATCCAGGCGCCATTTTGTGAAATCCCATTATCCATCATATCTTCATGATGCATAAGCAAAGGTCATTCATATTCATATCACATATACTTCAGGTCAAGGGTCAACAAGTCATGTCATGAAAGGTCACATAAAGGTCATGACGCGCACGTACGCGCGCGTCAAAATTTTAAGATGCTCAAAATCACTTAATTATTAAAGGAGAGTACGAATCAGGTCATTTTAAGCATTTCAAAATTTTCCGTCCGTAAGTGTCCGCGCGCGCGTTGCGCGCGCTCACAACGCGCAGAAATGGTCAAATTCAAATTTTTTACATGAATTAGATTCCTCTTACCGTAAATGACAATTTACATTAATTTCAGTCACTCTTGACCTTTTATAAGGCCTTGAGCGCGCGTCAAAGTTTAAAATCCGCGCGTGCTGCTATGGGCAATATAATGCAAATTTGATCAAAAACATCCCATTTTAAAAATCAAAATAGCTCTTCAGATAGTCAATTGACCCCAACTTTTATATCATGGTTGGAAAAAGCATGAGTTGGAGATATGATTTCATGTCTCATTTGACCCTCAATTAACTCATGACGTCATCATAATGGCCTCCAAACTCAACATTTTAATTTTCATATTATGACGTCAGCAGATTTCTGGAAAATAGACTGTATCTCTGTAAATATTGATCAATTTTCTTCCAAATTTTGATATGATCTAGCTGAGACAATTTTCTACAAATGCAGTCACCACGATATTTCATTTTGACAATGGCATCGTGGCGTATTTTTGCGATTAAAGGAGGCATGTCAATTTTTCACATTTTGCGTGTATTCTCTATGGGACATGACTTTTTCTCAAAACTGGATTCTACATCCTGTCTTTTGCGAGCAATATCTCCGTCGTTTTAGCTTTGTTTACGCTGAAATTTGAGTATGTTGTAGCTGAGACAATGAGCTATAATAAGTGTGCCCTTTATTTTTCGATCAGATGCCCGTATTATGCTCATATTTCACTTACAAAGTGGGATTTGAGAATTGTATTTTCCGTTTCCGTGTAATCTCTATGGGAAATATTTTGGTATATCGGTAACGCACTTGACTTCCGACCTCGAGGTCCCTGGATCGAGTCCGGGCGTCTCCAACAATTTTTGTTCATCAATTTTTTTACTTTTTGAAGTGTCAATGATCATGAAAATTGAAGACAGACCACCTAATTCGTCTCCATGACGAATTAAATTTCTAGTTAGGTGGTCTGTTATCAACAGACCACCTATTGATTTCGTCAGAATTTTCTTTCTTTATTATTATTATTATTATTATTTATTTATTTTTATTTATTTCTCCACTTTTTTGTGCAACCGATTTCTCAATATCCATCCACCCAATTTTTCTCAATTTCGACACAGTCATAGGTAATCATCATGAGACGTGACAGGAACCTTTTCAAGGTCATCAGGTCATCGTGACGTCATCCAGGCGCCATTTTGTGAAATCACGTTATCCATCATATCTTCATGATGCATCAGCAAAGGTCATTCATATTCATATCACATATACTTCAGGTCAAGGGTCAACAAGTCATGTCATCAAAGGTCACATAAACGTCAGGACGCGCACGTACGCGCGCGTCAAAATTTTAAAATGCTCAAAATCACTTAACTATTAAACGAGAGTACGAATCAGGTCATTTTAAGCATTTCAAAATTTTCCGTCCGTAAGTGTCACCGCGCGCGTTGCGCGCGCTCATAACGCGCGGAAAAGGTCAAATTCAAATTGTTTACATGATTTGGATTCCTCTTAACGTAATTGACAATTTACATTAATTTCAGTCACTCTTCATATTTCATAAGGCCGTGAGCGTGCGTCAAAGTTCAAAATCCGCGCGTACTGCTATGGGCAATATAATGCAAATTTGATCAAAAACATGCCATTTTAAAAATCGAAATAGCTCTTCAGATAGTCCATTGACCCCCAATTTTTATATCATGGTTGGAGAAAGCATGAGTTGGAGATATGATTTCATACCACCCTGACTCGTACAAAGTGAAATAAAGTCATCATATTGGCGTCTAAACTCAAACAAATGTAATTTGTTGATGACGTCATTTTTGTCTTTGTTTATTTGAGATTATCTCACTTATCGGTGATCGATCTTCTCCCAGATTTTGATATGTTGTAGCTGAGATAATTTTCTATCAGAAATATGCGATTTATTTTTCATTTAGATGACGTCATCATAGTTAAACATTTGATTAAAGGCGACAATGCATAATTTGTCATTTTTGCTTATGTCTATGGGAGGTCACTCTTTTCTAAACATGAATCTGCATGACAATGTGTTTTGACCAGTATCTCGGTTGTTATTCAACAGTTTTCTCCCAAATTTTTGTATGTTGTAGCTGAGACTATTTGCTATCTAAATGTTTCCTTATTTTTTCAATCAGATGTCAGGATCATGCTTATGCTCATCATCATCATTAACATTATCGTTTTTATCATCATATAACATTATCATTATCATCATCATCATCACCTTTACTATCATGATCATCATCATGGTCATCATGATCATCATTGTTTACATGTCTATATAACTTCTCCCATTCTCAAATCTATCATAAGACTTAGACAGACCACCTTATTCGTCTTCGTGACGAATTAAATTTCTAGTATTTTAATTGAATTTGTACAAAAACACAATTCAATTAAAATAAATTTGTGACCACTTTTTTGTGTGCACGATTACTCAAAATTGAACCGTCCAATTTCTTTCAAATTTAACACAGTCATAGGTCATTATCTTAAGACGTGACAGGAACATTTTCAAGTTCATCAACATATCGTGACGTCATCCAGGCGCCATTTTGTGAAGTGCTCTGAGAATAAACTTATGATCATATCTTCATAACCGTAAATCATTTCTCATTCATATTTATAACGATTATGGTCAATATCCGTCCGGTCAACTTCAGGTCAATTAACGCGCGCGTACGCGTCCGTCCGCGCGTCGGTGCGCGCAAAAATAAAAAATGCTCATAATCACTTTTCAATCAAATTAGAGTACGTTTTAGGCCATTTCAAGCATTTCGAAAATTTTGCGTGGGCACACCTTTGCGCGCGCATAAATTTGCGCGCGCGTTTGTGTTCGTAATGGTCTTACGCAACCTAGAATCGCCTTTTTTGTCTATCATAGTGTTGCCCATTTTATTCTGAACAATTTGATACCATGTTTATCTCTTTATGACCATTAATAACGAAATGAGCGTCAGTTTAAGGTAAATGTCTGTGCGTGCGAGCTCTTGTAATACATAGCATACATGGTCAAAAACATGCCTATACGAAATACATTATTAACTGTATAGAAAAAAATATTATGGCTCGATCTGAAAAGTCAACGGCAAAATGCGTGTGAAACTAGTGAGCAATAATTGACCCAGTTGTACATTTCATCGCGCACCAGCTGCTGGTAACAATGACAATGTATATTACGTGTATAACAAAATGCGCACTATGCCCGAACTCCGTTGTGACGTAACAATCACACCCTAGGCAAACTGATTGCAGTGTATCGAAAATTCGTCAGCATATTTTTGGAAAATTGATTGTATCTCTGTAAATGTTGATCAATTTTCTTCCAAATTTTGATATGTTCTACCTGAGAATATTCTCTACAACTACAGTTATCACGATATTTCATTTTGACAATAGTATCATGGCGTATTTTCGCGATTAAAGGAGGCATGTCAATTTTTCACATTTTGCGTGCATTCTCTATGTGACATGACTTTTTCTCAAAACTGGATCCTACATTCTTGTCTTTTGCGAGCAATACCTCCGTCGTTTTATCTTCGTTTACGCTGAGCTTTGAGTATGTTGTAGCTGAGACAATATGCTATCGTAAGTGTGCCCTTTATTTTTCGATCAGATGCCGGGATCATGCTCATATTTCACTTGCAAAGTGGGATTTGAGAATTCCATTTTCCGTTTACGTGTAATCTCTATGGGAAATGTTTTGGTATATCGGTAACGCACTTGACTTCCGACCTCGAGGTCCCTGGTTCGAGTCCGGGCGTCTCCAACAATTTTTTTTCTTCACTTTTTTTTCCTTTTGACCTTTCACTGTACCGTTCCTTTGAATATTAAAACACGTAGAATCGCAAATAATGTAATAAACAACCATATTTACTTTATTATTACCCTATTATCACTTGATCCGTTACTTTTTGCGTGTAGTCCCTATGGGAGATGACTTTTTCTCAAATCTGGATTCTACATTCCTGTCTTTTGCGAGCAATATCGCCGTTATTTCCGCTTGGTTTTTGTTGATTTTGGAGTATGTTGTAGCTGAGACTATATGCTATCTAAATGTCCCCTCATTTTTTTCAAACAGATGTCATCATGGTCTTTTGATGATGATCATCAACATCATCATCATCATCATCATCGTCATCACCATTACTATCAAGATCATCATGATCATCATTGTTTACATGTCTATATAACTTCTCCCTTTTTTAATATAGTAAATATTACAATCTATCATCAGACTTGAAGACAGACCACCTTATTCGTCTTCGTGACGAATTAAATTTCTAGTTATTCTTTATTTTTATTTCTCCCCGTTTTTTGTGGCCCGGATAACTCAAGTTTGGTTTAGTTAATTTCATTAAATTTCGGCACAATTATAGGTCATTGTAATGAGACGTGACAGGAACATTTTCAAGGTCATTAGGTTATCGTGACGTCATCCAGGCGCCATTTTGTGAAATCACATTATCCATCATATCTTCATGATGCATCAGCAAAGGTCATTCATATTCATATCACATATACTTCAGGTCAAGGGTCAACAGGTCATGTCATCAAAGGTCACATAAAGGTCATGACGCGCGCGTATGTGCGCGTCAAAATTTTAAATTGCTCAAAATCACTTAACTATTAAACGAGAGTACGAATCAGGCCATTTTAAGCATTTCAACATTTTCCGTCCGTACATGTCCCCGCGCGCGGTGTGCGCGCTCACAGCGCGCGGAAAAGGTCAAATTCAAAATGTTTACATGATTTGGATTCCTCTTAACGTAATTGACAATTTACATTAATTTCAGTTACTCTTCATATTTCATTAGGCCGTGAGCGTGCGTCAAAGTTCAAAATCCGCGCGTGCTGCTATGGGCAATATAATGCAAATTTGATCAAAAACATGCCATTTTAAAAATCGAAATAGCTCTTCAGATAGTCCATTGACTCCCAATTTTTATATCATGGTTGGAGAAAGCATGAGTTGGAGATATGATTTCATACCACCCTGACTCGTACAAAGTGTAACAAAGTCAACATATTGACATCTAAACTCAACAAAATGTATTTTGTTGATGACGTCATTTTTGTCTTTGTTTAATTGAGATTATCTCGCTTATCAGTGATCGATTTTCTCCCAGATTTCGATATAATGTAGCTGAGCTAATTTTCTACCAGAAATATGTCATTTATTTTTCATTTAGATGACGTCATCATAGTAAAATATTCGATTAAAGGCGACAATGCATAATTTGTCATATTTGCGTGTTATGTCTATGGGAGGTCACTTATTTCAAAACATGAATCTGCATGACAATGTGTTTTGACCAGTATCTCGGTTGTTATTCAACAGTTTTCTCCCAAATTTTAGTATGTTGTCGCTGAGACTATATGTCATCTAAATCATTCCTCATTTTTCCGATAAGATGTCAGATTCACGCTTATGATCGTGATCATCATCCTCATCAACATCATCATGATCATCATCATCATAATCATTACTATCAAGATCATCATCATAATCAGCATTGTGTACATGTCTATATAACTTATCCCTTTTTCAATATAGTAAATATTACAATCTATTATAAGACTTGAAGACAGACCACCTTATTCGTCTTCGTGACGAATTACATTTCTAGTTATTAGGTGGTCTGTTATCAACAGACCACCTATTGATTTCGTCAGAATTTTCTTTATTTATTTATTTATTATTATTATTATTTATTTTTATTTCTTCCCGTTTTTTGTTCCTAGGATAACTCAAGTTCGGTTTCGTCAATTTCATTCAATTTTGGCACAGTCATAGTTCATTGTCATGAGACGTGACAGGAACATTTTCAAGGTCATCAAGTCATCGTGACGTCATCCAGGCGCCATTTTGTGAAATCACGTTATCCATCATATCTTCATGATGCATCAGCAAAGGTCATTCATATTAATATCACATATACTTCAGGTCAAAGGTCAACAGGTCATGTCATCAAAAGTCACATAAAGGTCATGACGCGCGCGTACGTGCGCGTCAAAATTTTAGAAAGCTCAAAATCACTTAACTACTAAAGGAGAGTACGAATCAGGTCATTTTAAGCATTTCAAAATTTTCCGTCCGTACATGTCCCCGCGCGCGGTGCGCGCGCTCATGACGCGCAGAAAAAGTCAAATTCAAAATGTTTACATGATTTGGATTCCTCTTAACGTAATTGACAATTTACATTAATTTCAGTCACTCTTCATATTTAATAAGGCCGTGAGCGTGCGTCAAAGTTCAAAATCCGCGCGTACTGCTATGGGCGATATAATGCAAATTTGATCAAAAACATGCCATTTTAAAAATCGAAATAGCTCTTCAGATAGTCCATTGACCCCCAATTTGTATATCATGGTTGGAGAAAGCATGAGATGGAGATATGATTTCATACCACCTTGACTCGTACAAAGTGTAACAAAGTCTTCATATTGACATCTAAACTCAACAAAATGTATTTTTTTGATGACGTCATTTTTGTCTTTGTTTAATTGAGATTATCTCACTTATCGGTGATCGATTTTCTCCCAGATTTTGATATGTTGTAGCTGAGATAATTCTCTATCAGAATAAGTCATATTTTTTTCATTTGGATGACGTCATCATAGTGAAATATTCGATTAAAGGCGACAATGCATAATTTGTCATATTTGCGTGTTATGTCTATGGGAGGTCACTTTTTTCAAAACATGAATCTGCATGACAATGTGTTTTGACCAGTATCTCGGTTGTTATTCAACAGTTTTCTCCCAAATTTTAGTATTTTGTCGCTGAGACTATATGTTATCTTAATCATCCCTCATTTTTCCAAGAAGATGTCAGAATCACGCTCATGATCATGATCATCATCATTATCATAATGATGATAATCATCCTCATCAACATCATCATGATCATCATCATCATAATCATTACTATCAAGATCATCATCATCTTAATCATCATTGTTTACATGTCTATATAACTTCTCCCTTTTTCAATATAGTAAATATTATAATCTATTATAAGACTTGAAGACAGACCACCTTATTCGTCTTCGTGACGAATTAAATTTCTAGTTATTATTATTATTTCTTTATTTTTATTTATTTCCTACACTTTTTTGTGCCTAGGATAACTCAAGTTCGGTTTCGTCAATTTCATTCAATTTTGGCACAGTCATAGGTCATTGTCATGAGACGTGACAGGAACATTTTCAAGGTCATCAAGTCATCGTGACGTCATCCAGGCGCCATTTTGTGAAATCACATTATCCATCATATCTTCAAGATGCATAAGCAAAGGTCATTCATATTTATATCACATATACTTCAGGTCAAGGGTCAACAAGTCATGTCATCAAAGGTCACATAAAGGTCATGACGCGCACGTACGCGCGCGTCAAAATTTAAAAATGCTCAAAATCACTTAACTATTAAAGGAGAGTACGAATCAGGTCATTTTAAGCATTTCAAAATTTTCCGTCCGTAAGTGTCCGCGCGCGCGTTGCGCGCGCTCACAACGCGCGGAAATGGTCAAATTCAAATTTTTTACATGATTTAGATTCCTCTTACCGTAAATGACAATTTACATTAATTTCAGTCACTCTTGACCTTTTATAAGGCCGTGAGCGCGCGTCAAAGTTCAAAATCCGCGCGTGCTGCTATGGGCAATATAATGCAAATTTGATCAAAAACATCCCATTTTAAAAATCAAAATAGCTCTTCAGATAGTCCATCGACCCCAACTTTTATATCGTGGTTGGAAAAAGCATGAGTTGGAGATATGATTTCATGTCTCATTTGACCCTCAATTAACTCATGACGTCATCATAATGGCCTCCAAACTCAAAAATTTAATTTTCATATTATGACGTCAGCAGGTTTTTGGAAAATTGATTGTATCTCTGTAAATATTGATTATTTTTCTTTCAAATTTTGATATGTTCTACCTGAGAATATTCTCTACAAATGCAGTCAACACGATATTTCATTTTGACAAAGGCATCATGGCGTATTTTTAAGATTAAAGGAGGCATGTCAATTTTTCACATTTTGCGTGTATTCTCTATGGGACATGACTTTTTCTCAAAACTGGATTCTACATTCTCGTCTTTCGCGAGCAATATCTCCGTCGTTTTATATTTGTTTACGCTGAGCTTTGAGTATGTTGTAGCTGAGACAATAAGCTATCACAAGTGTGCCCTTTATTTTTCGATCAGATGCCGGGATCATGCTCATATCTCACTTGCAAAGAGGGATTTGAGAATTCCGTTTTCCGTTTACGTGTATTCTCTATGGGAAATGTTTTGGTATATCGGTAACGCACTTGACTTCCGACCTCGAGGTCCCTGGTTCGAGTCCGGGCGTCTCCAACAATTTTTTTTCTTCATTTTTTTTTCTTTTTTTGACTTTTTAATGATCATAAAATTGAAAACAGACCACCTAATTCGTCCCCATGACGAATTAAATTTCTAGTTAGGTGGTCTGTTATCAACAGACCACCTATTGATTTCGTCAGAATTTTCTTTATTTATTTTTATTTCTTCCCGTTTTTTGTGCCCCGGATAACTCAAGTTTGGTTTAGTTAATCTCATTAAATTTCGGCACAATTATAGGTCATTGTAATGAGACGTGACAGGAACATTTTCAAGGTCATTAGGTTATCGTGACGTCATCCAGGCGCCATTTTGAGAAATCACGTTATCCATCATATCTTCATGATGCATAAGCAATGGTCATTCATATTCATATCACATATACTTTAGGTCAAGGGTCAACAGATCATGTCATCAAAGGTCACATAAAGGTCATGACACGCGCGTACGTGTGCGTCAAAATTTTAAAAAGCTCAAAATCACTTAACTATTAAAGGAGAGTACGAATCAGGTCATTTTAAGCATTTCAAAATTTTCCGTCCGTATGTGTCCCCGCGCGCGGTGTGCGCGCTCACAGCGCGCGGAAAAGGTCAAATTCTAAATGTTTACATGATTTGGATTCCTCTTAACGTAATTGACAATTTACATTTATTTCAGTCACTCTTCATATTTCATAAGGCCGTGAGCGTGCGTCAAAGTTCAAAATCCGCGCGTACTGCTATGGGCAATATAATGCAAATTTGATCAAAAACATGCCATTTTAAAAATCGAAATAGCTCTTCAGATAGTCCGTCGACCCCCAATTTTTATATCATGGTTGGAAAGAGCATGAGTTGGAGATATGATTTCATACCACCTTGACTCGTACAAAGTGAAATAAAGTCATCATATTGGCATCTAAACTCAAACAAATGTATTTTGTTGATGACGTCATTTTTGTCTTTGTTTATTTGAGATTATCTCACTTATCGGTAATCGATTTTCTCCCAGAATTTGATATGTTGTAGCTGAGATAATTCTCTATCAGAAATATGTCATTTATTTTTCATTTAGATGACGTCATCATAGTAAAATATTCGATTAAAGGCGACAATGCATAATTTGTCATATTTGCGTGTTATGTCTATGGGAGGTCACTTATTTCAAAACATGAATCTGCATGACAATGTGTTTTGACCAGTATCTCGGTTGTTATTCAACAGTTTTCTCCTAAATTTTAGTATGTTGTCGCTGAGACCATATGTTATCTAAATCCCCCCTCATTTTTCCGATAAGATGTCAGAATCACGCTCATGACCATGATCATTATCATTATCATAATGATGATAATCATCCTCATCAACATCATCATGATCATCATCATCATAATCATCATTGTTTACATGTCGATATAACTTCTCCCTTTTTCAATATAGTAAATATTATAATCTATTATAAGACTTGAAGACAGACCACCTTATTCGTCTTCGTGACGAATTAAATTTCTAGTTAGGTGGTCTGTTGAAAACAGATCACCTATTGTTTTCGTCAGAATTTTCTTTCTTTATTATTTATTTATTATTATTCTTTATTTTTATTTATTTCCTACACTTTTTTGTGCCTAGGATAACTCAAGATCGGTTACGTTAATTTCATTCAATTTTAGCACAGTCATAGGTCATTGTCATGAGACGTGACAGGAACCTTTTCAAGGTCATCAGGTCATCGTGACGTCATCCAGGCGCCATTTTGTGAAATCCCATTATCCATCATATCTTCATGATGCATAAGCAAAGGTCATTCATATTCATATCACATATACTTCAGGTCAAGAATCAACAAGTCATGTCATCAAAGGTCACATAAAGGTCATGACGCGCACGTACGCGCGCGTCAAAATTTTAAAATGCTCAAAATCACTTAATTATTAAACGAGAGTACGAATCAGGTCATTTTAAGCATTTCAAAATTTTCCGTCCGTAAGTGTCCGCGCGCGCGTTGCGCGCGCTCACAACGCGCAGAAATGGTCAAATTCAAATTTTTTACATGAATTAGATTCCTCTTACCGTAAATGACAATTTACATTAATTTCAGTCACTCTTGACCTTTTATAAGGCCGTGAGCGCGCGTCAAAGTTTAAAATCCGCGCGTGCTGCTATGGGCAATATAATGCAAATTTGATCAAAAACATCCCATTTTAAAAATCAAAATAGCTCTTCAGATAGTCAATTGACCCCAACTTTTATATCATGGTTGGAAAAAGCATGAGTTGGAGATATGATTTCATGTCTCATTTGACCCTCAATTAACTCATGACGTCATCATAATGGCCTCCAAACTCAAAATTTTAATTTTCATATTATGACGTCAGCAGATTTCTGGAAAATAGACTGTATCTCTGTAAATATTGATCAATTTTCTTCCAAATTTTGATATGATCTAGCTGAGACAATTTTCTACAAATGTAGTTCCCACGATATTTCATTTTGACAATGGCATCGTGGCGTATTTTTGCGATTAAAGGAGGCATGTCAATTTTTCACATTTTGCGTGTATTCTCTATGGGACATGACTTTTTCTCAAAACTGGATTCTACATCCTGTCTTTTGCGAGCAATATCTCCGTCGTTTTAGCTTTGTTTACGCTGAACTTTGAGTATGTTGTAGCTGAGACAATAGGCTATCACAAGTGTGCCCTTTATTTTTCGACCAGATGCCGGGATCATGCTCATATTTCAATTACAAAGTGGGATTTTTGCATTCCATTTTCCGTTTACGTGTAATCTCTATGGGAAATGTTTTGGTATATCGGTAACGCACTTGATTTCCGACCTCGAGGTCCCTGGTTCGAGTCCGGGCGTCTCCAACAATTTTTTTTCTTCACTTTTTTTTCTTTTTGACTTTTCAATGATCATAAAATTGAAAACAGACCACCTAATTCGTCCCCATGACGAATTAAATTTCTAGTATTTTAATTGAATTTGTACAAAAACACAATTCAATTAAAATAAATTTGTGACCACTTTTTTGTTCCCACGATTACTCAAAATTGAACCGTGCAAATTCAATTAAATTTGACAGAGTCATAGGTCATTGTCTTAAGACGTGACAGGAACATTTTCAAGTTCATTCAAATATTGTGACGTCATCCAGGCGCCATTTTGTGAAGTACTCTGAAAATCAACTCATGATCATATCTTCATAACCGTAAATAATTTCTCATTCATATTTATAACGATTAAGGTCAATATCCGTCCGGTCAACTTAAGGTCAATAAATGCGCGCGTACGCGTACGTCCGCGCGTCGGTGCGCGCAAAACTAAAAAATGCTCAAAATCACTTTTTGATCAAATTAGAGTACGTTTTAGGCTATTTTAAGCATTTCGAAAAAAAATGCGTGCGCACAGCTTTGCGCGCGCGTTTCCGCGCGTAATGGCATTTTGCAACATAGAATCGCCAATTTTTTTCTTTCATCATATTTAACACATTTTCTCAAGCATTTCAATACGTTTTTCACCTTTTTCTGCCCATTAATAACGGATTGAGCGTCCGTTTAAGATAATGTCCGTGCGTGCGAGCTCTTATACATAACATATATGGGCAAAAACATGCCTATACAAAATCCATTGTAGCGCTTTAGGATGGAAGGTGAACCTAATTTGTTTTCAAATTTTGATAGAGTATGAATCGGAGATATGATTTCATGTCTCATTTGACCCTCAATTAACTCATGACGTCATCATAATGGCCTCCGAACTCAAAATTTCAATTTGCATATTATGACGTCATCATATTTTTGGAAAATTGATTGTATCTCTGTGAATATTGATCGATTTAATTCCAGATTTTGATATGTTTTAGCTAAGACAATTCTCTACAAATAAAGTCACGACGTATTTTTCATTTTGACAAAGGCATCATGGCGTATTTTTGCGATTAAAGGAGGCATGTCAATTTTTCACATTTTGCGTGTATTCTCTATAGGACATGACTTTTTCTCAAAACTGGATTCTACATTCTCTACTTTCGCGAGCAATATCTCCGGCGTTTTATCTTTGTTTACGCTGAGCTTTGAGTATGTTGTAGCTGAGACAATAAGCTATCATAAGTGTGCCTTTTTTTTTTTTCAATCAGATGCCGGGATCATGCTCATATTTCACTTACAAAGTGGGATTTGAGAATTCCATTTTCCGTTTACGTGTAATCTCTATGGGAAATGTTTCGGTATATCGGTAACGCACTTGACTTCCGACTTCGAGGTCCCTGGTTCGAGTCTGGGCGTCTCCAACAATTTTGTTTTTTCACTTTTTTTTCTTTTTGACCTTTCACTGTACCATCTCCTTTGAATATTAAAACACGTAGAATCGCAAATAATGTAATAAACAACCATATTTACTTTATTATTACCCTATTATCACTTGATCCATTACTTTTTGCGTGTAATCCTTATGGGAGATGACTTTTTCTCAAATCTGGATTCTACATTCATGTCTTTTGCGAGCAATATCGACGTTATTTCCGCTTTGTTTGTGTTGATATTGGAGTATGTTGTAGCTGAGACTATATGATATCTACATGTCTCCTCATTTTTCCAATCAGATGTCATCATGGTCTGTTGATGATGATCATCAGCATCATCATGATCATCATGATCATCATCATCGTCATCACCATTACTATCAAGATCATCACTATCATGATCATCATCATGATCATCATTGTTTACATGTCTATATAACTTCTCCCTTTCTCAATATAGTTAATATTATAATCTATCATTAGACTTGAAGACAGACCACCTAATTCGTCCCCATGACGAATTAAATTTCTAGTTATTTATTATTATTTATTTTTATTTATTTCCTACACTTTTTTGTGCCTAAGATAACTCAAGTTCGGTTTCGTCAATTTCATTCAATTTTGGCACAGTCATAGGTCATTGTCATGAGACGTGACAAGAACCTTTTCAAGGTCATCAGGTCATCGTGACGTCATCCAGGCGCCATTTTGTGAAATCACGTTATCCTTCATATCTTCATGATGCATAAGCAAAGGTCATTCATATTCATATCACATATATTTCAGGTCAAAGGTCAACAGGTCATGTCATCAAAGGTCACATGAAGGTCACGACGCGCGCGTACGTGCGCGTCAAAATTTAAAAATGCTCAAAATCACTTAACTTTTAAAGGAGAGTACGAATCAGGTCATTTTAAGCATTTCAAAATTTTCCGTCCGTAAGTGTCCACGCGCGCGTTGCGCGCGCTCACAACGCGCGGAAAAGGTCAAATTCATTTTGTTTACATGATTTAGATTCTTCTTACCGTAAATGACAATATACATTAATTTCAGTCACTCTTGACCTTTCATAAGGCCGTGAGCGCGCGTCAAAGTTCAAAATCCGCGCGTGCTGCTATGGGCAATATAATGCAAATTTGATCAAAAACATCCCATTTTAAAAATCAAAATAGCTCTTCAGATAGTCAATTGACCCCAACTTTTATATCATGGTTGGAAAAAGCATGAGTTGGAGATATGATTTCATGTCTCATTTGACCCTCAATTAACTCATGACGTCATCATAATAGCCTCCAAACTCAAAATTTTAATTTTCATATTATGACGTCAGCAGATTTTTGGAAAATTGATTGTATCTCTGTAAATATTGATCAATTTTCTTTCAAATTTTGATATGTTCTACCTGATAATATTCTCTACAAATGCAGTCTACACGATATTTCATTTTGACAAAGGCATCATGGCGTATTTTTAAGATTAAAGGAGGCATGTCAATTTTTCATATTTTGCGTGTATTCTCTACGGGACATGACTTTTTCTCAAAACTGGATTCTACATTCTTGTCTTTCGCGAGCAATATCTCCGTCGTTTTATCTTTGTTTACGCTGAGCTTTGAGTATGTTGTAGCTGAGACAATATGCTATCATAAGTGTGCCCTTTATTTTTCGATCAGATGCCGGGATCATGCTCATATTTCACTTGCAAAGTGGGATTTGAGAATTCAATTTTCCGTTTACGTGTAATCGCTATGGGAAATGTTTTGGTATATCGGTAACGCACTTGAATTCGGACCTCGAGATCCCTGGTTCGAGTCCGGGCGTCTCCAACAATTTTTTTTCTTCATTTTTTCTTTTTCTTTTGACCTTTCACTGATCATAAAATTGAAAACAGACCACTTAAATCGTCCCCATGACGAATTAAATTTCTAGGTATTATTATTATTATTATTATTTATTTTTATTTCTTCCCGTTTTTTGTTCCTAGGATAACTCACGTTCGGTTTCGTCAATTTCATTCAATTTTGGCACAGTCATAGGTAATTGTCATGAGACGTGACAGGAACATTTTCAAGGTCATCAAGTCATCGTGACGTCATCCAGGCGCCATTTTGTGAAATCACGTTATCCATCATATCTTCATGATGCATCAGCAAAGGTCATTCGTATTCATATCACATATACTTCAGGTCAAGGGTCAACAGGTCATGTCATCAAAGGTCACATAAAGGTCATGACGCGCGCGTACGTGCGCGTCAAAATTTTAAAAAGCTCAAAATCACTTAACTACTAAAGGAGAGTACGAATCAGGTCATTTGAAGCATTTCAAAATTTTCCGTCCGTACATGTCCCCGCGCGCGGTGCGCGCGCTCATGACGCGCAGAAAAAGTCAAATTCAAAATGTTTACATGATTTGGATTCCTCTTAACGTAATTGACAATTTACATTAATTTCAGTCACTCTTCATATTTAATAAGGCCGTGAGCGTGCGTCAAAGTTCAAAATCCGCGCGTACTGCTATGGGCAATATAATGCAAATTTGATCAAAAACATGCCATTTTAAAAATCGAAATAGCTCTTCAGATAGTCCATTGACCCCCAATTTTTATATCATGGTTGGAGAAAGCATGAGTTGGAGATATGATTTCATACCACCCTGACTCGTACAAAGTGAAATAAAGTCATCATATTGGCATCTAAACTCAAACAAATGTATTTTCTTGATGACGTCATTTTTGTCTTTGTTTAATTGAGATTATCTCACTTATCGGTGATCGATTTTCTCCCAGATTTTGATATGTTGTAGCTGAGATAATTCTCTATCAGAATAAGTCATATTTTTGTCATTTGGATGACGTCATCATAGTGAAATAATCGATTAAAGGCGACAATGCATAATTTGTCATATTTGCGTGTTATGTCTATGGGAGGTCACTTTTTTCAAAACATGAATCTGCATGACAATGTGTTTTGACCAGTATCTCGGTTGTTATTCAACAGTTTTCTCCCAAATTATAGTATTTTGTCGCTGAGACTATATGTTATCTTAATCATTCCTCATTTTTCCAAGAAGATGTCAGAATCACGCTCATGATCATAATTAACATCATTATCATAATGATGATAATCATCCTCAACATCATTATGATGATCATCATCATAATCATTACTATCAAGATCATCATCTTAATCATCATTGTTTACATGTCTATATAACTTCTCCCTTTTTCAATATAGTAAATATTATAATCTATTATAAGACTTGAAGACAGACCACCTTATTCGTCTTCGTGACGAATTAAATTTCTAGTTAGGTGGTCTGTTATCAACAGACCACCTATTGATTTCGTCAGAATTTTCTTTCTTTATTATTATTATTATTATTATTATTTATTTTTATTTATTTCTCCACTTTTTTGTGCAACCGATTTCTCAATATCAATCCACCCAATTTTTCTCAATTTTGACACAGTCATAGGTAATCATCATGAGACGTGACAGGAACATTTTCAAGGTCATCAAATTATCGTGACGTCATCCAGGCGCCATTTTGTGAAATCACATTATCCATCATATCTTCATGATGCGTACTCAAAGTTCATTCATATTCATATCACATATACTTTAGGTCAAGGGTCAACAGGTCATGTCATCAAAGGTCACATAAAGGTCATGACGCGCGCGTATGTGCGCGTCAAAATTTAAAATTGCTCAAAATCACTAAACTATTAAACGAGAGTACGAATCAGGTCATTTGAAGCATTTCAAAATTTTCCGTCCGTAAGTGTCCCCGCGCGCGGTGTGCGCGCTCACGGCGCGCGGAAAAGGTCAAATTCAAAATGTTTACATGATTTGGATTCCTCTTAACGTAAATAACAATTATTATTAATTTCAGTCACTCTTCATATTTCATAAGGCCGTGAGCGTGCGTCAAAGTTCAAAATCCGCGTGTGCTGCTATGGGCAATATAATGCAAATTTGATCAAAAACATGCCATTTTAAAAATCGAAATAGCTCTTCAGATAGTCCATTGACCCCCAATTTTTATATCATGGTTGGAGAAAGCATGAGTTGGAGATATGATTTCATACCACCCTGACTCGTACAAAGTGTAACAAAGTCTTCATATTGACATGTAAACTCAACAAAATGTATTTTTTTGATGACGTCATTTTTGTCTTTGTTTATTTGAGATTATCTCACCTATCGGTGATCGATCTTCTCCCAGATTTTGATATGTTGTAGCTGAGATAATTCTCTATCAAAACTATGTCATTTATTTTTCATTTAGATGACGTCATCATAGTTAAATATTCGATTAAATGCGACAATGCTTAATTTGTCATATTTGCGTGTTATGTCTATGGGAGGTCACTTTTTTCAAAACATGAATCTGCATGACAATGTGTTTTGACCAGTATCTCGGTTGTTATTCAACAGTTTTCACCCAAATTTTAGTATGTTGTAGCTGAGACTATTTGCTATCTAAATATTTCCTCATTTTTTCAATCAGATGTCAGGATCATGCTCATGGTCATCATCATCATTAACATTATCGTTTTTATCATCATATAACATTTTCATTATCATGATCATCATCACCTTTACTATCATGATCATCATCATGTTCATCATGATCATCATTGTTTACATGTCTATATAACTTCTCCCATTCTCAAATCTATCATGAGACTTAGACAGACCACCTTATTCGTCTTCGTGACGAATTAAATTTCTAGTTAGGTGGTCTGTTATCAACAGACCACCTATTGATTTCGTCAGAATTTTCTTTCTTTATTTATTATTTATTTATTTTTATTTATTTCTCCACTTTTTTGTGTATCCGATTTCTCAATATCCATCCACCCAATTTCTCTCAATTTTGACACAGTCATAGGTCATCATTATGAGACGTGACAGGAACATTTTCAAGGTCATCAAATTATCGTGACGTCATCCAGGCGCCATTTTGTGAAATCACATTATCCATCATATCTTCATGACGCGTCATCAAAGGTCATTCATATTAATATAACATATACTTCAGGTCAAGGGTCAACAGGTCATGTCATCAAAGGTCACATAAAGGTCATGACGCGCGCGTATGTGCGCGTCAAAATTTAAAATTGCTCAAAATCACTTAACTATTAAACGAGAGTACGAATCAGGTCATTTTAAGCATTTCAAAATTTTCCGTCCGTTTGTGTCCCCGCGCGCGGTGTGCGCGCTCACAGCGCGCGGAAAAGGTCAAATTCAAAATGTTTACATGATTTAGATTCCTCTCAACGTAATTGACAATTTACATTAATTTCAGTCCCTCTTCATATTTCATAAGGCCGTGAGCGTGCGTCAAAGTTCAAAATCCGCGCGTGCTGCTATGGGTAATATAATGCAAATTTGATCAAAAACATGCCATTTTAAAAATCGAAATAGCTCTTCAGATAGTCCATCGACCCCCAATTTTTATATCATGGTTGGAGAAAGCATGAGTTGGAGATATGATTTCATACCACCCTGACTCGTACAAAGTGAAACAAAGTCATCATATTTGCATCTAAACTCAAACAAATGTATTTTGTTGATGACGTCATTTTTGTCTTTGTTTAATTGAGATTATCTCACTTATCGGTGATCGATTTTCTCCCACATTTTGATATGTTGTAGCTGAGATAATTCTCTATCAGAATTATGCCATTTATTTTTCATTTTAATGACGTCATCATAGTTAAATATTCGATTAAAGGCGACAATGCATAATTTGTTATATTTGCGTGTTATGTCTATGGGAGGTCACTTTTTTCAAAACATGAATCTGCATGACAATGTGTTTTGACCAGTATCTCAGTTATTATACAACAGTTTTCTCCCAAATTTTAGTATGTTGTAGCTGAGACTATTTGCTATCTAAATATTTCCTTATTTTTTCAATCAGATGTCAGGATCATGCTCATGCTCATCATCATCATCATCATCATCAATATCATCATCATCATCATCATCAATGTCACCATCATCAACATCATCATGATCATGATCATTATCATCATCATCATCACCTTTACTATCATGATCATCATCATGTTTATCATGATCATCATTGTTTACATGTCTATATAACTTCTCCCATTCTCAAATCTACCATAAGACTTAGACAGACCACCTTAATCGTCTTCGTGACGATTTAAATTCTAGTTAGGTGGTCTGTTATCAACAGACCACCTATTGATTTCGTCAGAATTTTCTTTATTTATTTATTTATTATTATTATTATTTATTTTTATTTCTTCCCGTTTTTTGTTCCTAGGATAACTCAAGTTCGGTTTCGTCAATTTCATTCAATTTTGGCACAGTCATAGTTCATTGTCATGAGACGTGACAGGAACATTTTCAAGGTCATCAAGTCATCGTGACGTCATCCAGGCGCCATTTTGTGAAATCACGTTATCCATCATATCTTCATGATGCATCAGCAAAGGTCATTCATATTAATATCACATATACTTCAGGTCAAAGGTCAACAGGTCATGTCATCAAAAGTCACATAAAGGTCATGACGCGCGCGTACGTGCGCGTCAAAATTTTAGAAAGCTCAAAATCACTTAACTACTAAAGGAGAGTACGAATCAGGTCATTTTAAGCATTTCAAAATTTTCCGTCCGTACATGTCCCCGCGCGCGGTGCGCGCGCTCATGACGCGCAGAAAAAGTCAAATTCAAAATGTTTACATGATTTGGATTCCTCTTAACGTAATTGACAATTTACATTAATTTCAGTCACTCTTCATATTTAATAAGGCCGTGAGCGTGCGTCAAAGTTCAAAATCCGCGCGTACTGCTATGGGCGATATAATGCAAATTTGATCAAAAACATGCCATTTTAAAAATCGAAATAGCTCTTCAGATAGTCCATTGACCCCCAATTTGTATATCATGGTTGGAGAAAGCATGAGATGGAGATATGATTTCATACCACCTTGACTCGTACAAAGTGTAACAAAGTCTTCATATTGACATCTAAACTCAACAAAATGTATTTTTTTGATGACGTCATTTTTGTCTTTGTTTAATTGAGATTATCTCACTTATCGGTGATCGATTTTCTCCCAGATTTTGATATGTTGTAGCTGAGATAATTCTCTATCAGAATAAGTCATATTTTTTTCATTTGGATGACGTCATCATAGTGAAATATTCGATTAAAGGCGACAATGCATAATTTGTCATATTTGCGTGTTATGTCTATGGGAGGTCACTTTTTTCAAAACATGAATCTGCATGACAATGTGTTTTGACCAGTATCTCGGTTGTTATTCAACAGTTTTCTCCCAAATTTTAGTATTTTGTCGCTGAGACTATATGTTATCTTAATCATCCCTCATTTTTCCAAGAAGATGTCAGAATCACGCTCATGATCATGATCATCATCATTATCATAATGATGATAATCATCCTCATCAACATCATCATGATCATCATCATCATAATCATTACTATCAAGATCATCATCATCTTAATCATCATTGTTTACATGTCTATATAACTTCTCCCTTTTTCAATATAGTAAATATTATAATCTATTATAAGACTTGAAGACAGACCACCTTATTCGTCTTCGTGACGAATTAAATTTCTAGTTAGGTGGTCTGTCAACGACAGACCACCTATTGATTTCGTCAGAATTTTCTTTATTTATTATTATTATTATTATTATTATTATTATTATTATTATTTATTTTTATTTCTTCCCGTTTTTTGTTCCTAGGATAACTCACGTTGGGTTTCGTCAATTTCATTCAATTTTGGCACAGTCATAGGTCATTGTCATGAGAAGTGACAGGAACATTTTCAAGGTCATCAGGTCATCGTGACGTCATCCAGGCGCCATTTTGTGAAATCACGTTATCCATCATATCTTCATGATGCATCAGCAAAGGTCATTCATATTCATATCACATATATTTCAGGTCAAAGGTCAACAGGTCATGTCATCAAAGGTCACATAAAGGTCATGACGCGCGCGTACGTGCGCGTCAAAATTTTAAAAAGCTCAAAATCACTTAACTACTAAAGGAGAGTACGAATCAGGTCATTTTAAGCATTTCAAAATTTTCCGTCCGTACATGTCCCCGCGCGCGGTGCGCGCGCTCATGACGCGCAGAAAAAGTCAAATTCAAAATGTTTACATGATTTGGATTCCTCTTAACGTAATTGACAATTTACATTAATTTCAGTCACTCTTCATATTTAATAAGGCCGTGAGCGTGCGTCAAAGTTCAAAATCCGCGCGTACTGCTATGGGCAATATAATGCAAATTTGATCAAAAACATGCCATTTTAAAAATCGTAATAGCTCTTCAGATAGTCCATTGACCCCCAATTTTTATATCATGGTTGGAGAAAGCATGAGTTGGAGATATGATTTCATACCACCCTGACTCGTACAAAGTGAAATAAAGTCATCATATTGGCATCTAAACTCAAACAAATGTATTTTCTTGATGACGTCATTTTTGTCTTTGTTTATTTGAGATTATCTCACTTATCGGTGATCGATCTTCTCCCAGATTTTGATATGTTGTAGCTGAGATAATTCTCTATCAGAAATATGCCATTCATTTTTCATTTAGATGACGTCATCATAGTTAAA
Organism: Strongylocentrotus droebachiensis; assembly: GCA_035222895.1. Classification (NCBI taxonomy): domain Eukaryota; kingdom Metazoa; phylum Echinodermata; class Echinoidea; order Camarodonta; family Strongylocentrotidae; genus Strongylocentrotus; species Strongylocentrotus droebachiensis. Next base: position 29,996 of record JAVYIG010005399.1, on the reverse strand, counting down.
TATTTGATTAAAGGCGACAATGCATAATTTGTCATTTTTGCGTGTTATGTCTATGGGAGGTCACTCTTTTCTAAACATGAATCTGCATGACAATGTGTTTTGACCAGTATCTCGGTTGTTATTCAACAGTTTTCTCCCAAATTTTAGTATGTTGTCGATGAGACTATATGTTATCTAAATCTAACCCTCATTTTTTCGATAAGATGTCAGAATCACGCACATGATCATGATCATCATCATTATCATAATGATGATGATCATCCTCATCAACATCATCATGATCATGATCATCATAATCATTACTATAAAGATCATCAGCATCATAATCATCATTGTGTACATGTCTATATAACTTCTCCCTTTTTCAATATAGTAAATATTATAATCTATTATAAGACTTGAAGACAGACCACCTTATTCGTCTTCGTGACGAATTAAATTTCTAGTTATTATTTATTTTTATTTCTTCCCGTTTTTTGTTCCTAGGATAACTCAAGTTCGGTTAAGTCATTTTGATTCAATTTTGGCACAGTCATGGGTCATTATCATGAGACGTGACAGGAACATTTTCAAGGTCATCAAGTCATCGTGACGTCATCCAGGCGCCATTTTGTGAAATCACGTTATCCATCATATCTTCATGATGCATCAGCAAAGGTCATTCGTATTCATATCACATATACTTCAGGTCAAGGGACAACAGGTCATGTCATCAAAGGTCACATAAAGGTCATGACGCGCGCGTACGTGCGCGTCAAAATTTTAGAAAGCTCAAAATCACTTAACTACTAAAGGAGAGTACGAATCAGGTCATTTTAAGCATTTCAAAATTTTCCGTCCGTACATGTCCCCGCGCGCGGTGCGCGCGCTCATGACGCGCAGAAAAAGTCAAATTCAAAATGTTTACATGATTTGGATTCCTCTTAACGTAATTGACAATTTACATTAATTTCAGTCACTCTTCATATTTAATAAGGCCGTGAGCGTGCGTCAAAGTTCAAAATCCGCGCGTACTGCTATGGGCGATATAATGCAAATTTGATCAAAAACATGCCATTTTAAAAATCGAAATAGCTCTTCAGATAGTCCATTGACCCCCAATTTTTATATCATGGTTGGTGAAAGCATGAGATGGAGATATGATTTCATACCACCCTGACTCGTACAAAGTGTAACAAAGTCTTCATATTGACATCTAAACTCAACAAAATGTATTTTTTTGATGACGTCATTTTTGTCTTTGTTTAATTGAGATTATCTCACTTATCGGTGATCGATTTTCTCCCAGATTTTGATATGTTGTAGCTGAGATAATTCTCTATCAGAATAAGTCAAAATTTTTACATTTGGATGACGTCATCATAGTAAAATATTCGATTAAAGGCGACAATGCATAATTTGTCATATTTGCGTGTTATGTCTATGGGAGGTCACTTTTTTCAAAACATGAATCTGCATGACAATGTGTTTTGACCAGTATCTCGGTTGTTATTCAATAGTTTTCTCCCAAATTTTAGTATTTTGTCGCTGAGACTATATGTTATCTTAATCATCCCTCATTTTTCCAAGAAGATGTCAGAATCACGCTCATGATCATGATCATCATCATTATCATAATGATGATAATCATCCTCATCAACATCATCATGATCATCATCATCATAATCATTACTATCAAGATCATCATCATCTTAATCATCATTGTTTACATGTCTATATAACTTCTCCCTTTTTCAATATAGTAAATATTATAATCTATTATAAGACTTGAAGACAGACCACCTTATTCGTCTTCGTGACGAATTAAATTTCTAGTATTTTAATTGAATTTGTACAAAAACACAATTCAATTAAAATAAATTTGTGACCACTTTTTTGTTCCCACGATTACTCAAAATTGAACCGTGCAAATTCAATTAAATTTGACAGAGTCATAGGTCCTTGTCTTAAGACGTGACAGGAACATTTTCAAGTTCATTCAAATATCGTGACGTCATCCAGGCGCCATTTTGTGAAGTACTCTGAAAATCAACTCATGATCATATCTTCATAACCGTAAATAATTTCTCATTTATATTTATAACGATTAAGGTCAATATCCGTCCGGTCAACTTAAGGTCAATAAACGCGCGCGTACGCGTACGTCCGCGCGTCGGTGCGCGCAAAACTAAAAAATGTTCAAAATCACTTTTTGATCAAATTAGAGTACGTTTTAGGCTATTTTAAGCATTTCGAAAAAAATGCGTGCGAACAGCTTTGCGCGCGCGTTTCCGCGCGTAATGGCATTTTGCAACATAGAATCGCCAATTTTTTTCTTTCATCATATTTAACACATTTTCTCAAGCATTTCAATACGTTGTTCACCTTTTTCTGCCCATTAATAACGGAATGAGCGTCCGTTTAAGATAAGGTCCGTGCGTGCGAGCTCTTGTTATACATAACATAAATGGGCAAAAACATGCCTATACAAAATCCATTGTAGCGCTTTAGGATGGAAGGTGAACCTAATTTGTTTTCAAATTTTGATAGAGTATGAATCGGAGATATGATTTGATGTCTCATTTAACCCTCAATTAACTCATGACGTCATCATAATGGCCTCCGAACTCAAAATTTCAATTTGCATATTATGACGTCATCATATTTTTGGAAAAATGATTGTATCTCTGTGAATATTGATCGGTTTAATTCCAGATTTTGATATGTTCTAGCTGAGACAATTCTCTACAAATAAAGTCACGACGTATTTTTCATTTTGACAAATGCATCATGGCGTATTTTTGCGATTAAAGGAGGCATGTCAATTTTTCACATTTTGCGTGTATTCTCTATAGGACATGACTTTTTCTCAAAACTGGATTTTACCTTCCCGTCTTTCACGAGCAATATCTCCGTCGTTTTAGCTTTGTTTTCTCTGAGCTTCGAGTATGTTGTAGCTGAGACAATAAGCTATCACAAGTGTGCCCTTTATTTTTCGATCAGATGCCGAGATCATGCTCATATTTCACTTGCAACGTGGGATTTGAGAATTCCATTTCCCGTTTACGTGTAATCTCTATGGGAAATGTTTAGGTATATCGGTAACGCACTTGACTTCCGACCTCGAGGTCCCTGGTTCGAGTCCGGGCGTCTCCAACAATTTTTTTTCTTCACTTTTTTTTCTTTTTGACCTTTCACTCTACCATCTCCTTTGAATATTAAAACACGTACAATCGCAAATAATGTAATACACAACCATATTTACTTTATTATTACCCTATTATCACTAGATCCATTACTTTTTGCGTGTGATCCTAATGGGAGATGACTTTTTCTCAAATCTGGATTCTACATTCTTGTCTTTTGCGAGCAATATCGCCGTTATTTCGGCTTGATTTTTGTTGATTTTTTAGTATGTTGTAGCTGAGACTATATACTATCTAAATGTTCTCTCATTTTTTTTCAGTCTGATGTCATCGTGGTCTGTTGATGATAATCATCAACATCATCATGATCATCATCATCATCATCATCGTCATCACCATTACTATCAAGATCATCATCACCATGATCATCATGATGATCATCATTGTTTACATGTCTATATAACTTCTCCCTTTCTCAATATAATAAATATTATAATCTATCATAAGACTTGAAGACAGACCACCTAATTCGTCCCCATGACGAATTAAATGTCTAGTTAGGTGGTCTGTTATCAACAGACCACCTATTGATTTCGTCAGAATTTTCTTTATTTATTTATTAGGTGGTCTGTTATCAACAGACCACCTATTGATTTCGTCAGAATTTTCTTTATTATTATTATTATTATTATTATTATTATTATTATTATTATTATTATTTATTTTTATTTCTTCCCGTTTTTTGTTCCTAGGATAACTCAAGTTCGGTTTCGTCAATTTCATTCAATTTTGGCACAGTCATAGGTCATTGTCATGAGACGTGACAGGAACATTTTCAAGGTCATCAAGTCATCGTGACGTCATCCAGGCGCCATTTTGTGAAATCACGTTATCCATCATATCTTCATGATGCATCAGCAAAGGTCATTCATATTCATATCACATATACTTCAGGTCAAGGGTCAACAAGTCATGTCATGAAAGGTCACATAAAGGTCATGACGCGCACGTACGCGCGCGTCAAAATCTTAAGATGCTCAAAATCACTTAACTACTAAAGGAGAGTATGAATCAGGTCATTTTAAGCATTTCAAAATTTTCCGTCCGTAAGTGTCCGCGCGCGCGGTGCGCGCGCTCATGACGCGCAGAAAAAGTCAAATTCAAAATGTTTACATGATTTGGATTCCTCTTAACGTAATTGACAATTTACATTAATTTCAGTCACTCTTCATATTTAATAAGGCCGTGAGCGTGCGTCAAAGTTCAAAATCCGCGCGTACTGCTATGGGCGATATAATGCAAATTTGATCAAAAACATGCCATTTTAAAAATCGAAATAGCTCTTCAGATAGTCCATTGACCCCCAATTTTTATATCATGGTTGGAGAAAGCATGAGATGGAGATATGATTTCATACCACCCTGACTCGTACAAAGTGTAACAAAGTCTTCATATTGACATCTAAACTCAACAAAATGTATTTTTATGATGACGTCATTTTTGTCTTTGTTTAATTGAGATTATCTCACTTATCGGTGATCGATTTTCTCCCAGATTTTGATATGTTGTAGCTGAGATAATTTTCTATCAGAATAAGTCATATTTTTTTCATTTGGATGACGTCATCATAGTGAAATATTCGATTAAAGGCGACAATGCATAATTTTTCATATTTGCGTGTTATGTCTATGGGAGGTCACTTTTTTCAAAACATGAATCTGCATGACAATGTGTTTTGACCAGTATCTCGGTTGTTATTCAACAGTTTTCTCCCAAATTTTAGTATTTTGTCGCTGAGACTATATGTTATCTTAATCATCCCTCATTTTTCCAAGAAGATGTCAGAATCACGCTCATGATCATGATCATCATCATTATCATAATGATGATAATCATCCTCAACATCATCATCATCATCATCATCATAATCATTACTATCAAGATCATCATCATCTTAATCATCATTGTTTACATGTCTATATAACTTCTCCCTTTTTCAATATAGTAAATATTATAATCTATTATAAGACTTGAAGACAGACCACCTTATTCGTCTTCGTGACGAATTAAATTTTTATTATTATTATTATTATTATTATTTATTTTTATTTCTTCCCGTTTTTTGTTCCTAGGATAACTCAAGTTCGGTTTCGTCAATTTCATTCAATTTTGGCACAGTCATAGGTCATTGTCATGAGACGTGACAGAAACATTTTCAAGGTCATCAAGTCATCGTGACGTCATCCAGGCGCCATTTTGTGAAATCACGTTATCCATCATATCTTCATGATGCATCAGCAAAGGTCATTCATATTCATATCACATATACTTCAGGTCAAGGGTCAACAAGTCATATCATGAAAGGTCACATAAAGGTCATGACGCGCACGTACGCGCGCGTCAAAATTTTAAGATGCTCAAAATCACTTAACTACTAAAGGAGAGTACGAATCAGGTCATTTTAAGCATTTCAAAATTTTCCGTCCGTAAGTGTCCGCGCGCGCGGTGCGCGCGCTCATGACGCGCAGAAAAAGTCAAATTAAAAATGTTTACATGATTTGGATTCCTCTTAACGTAATTGACAATTTACATTAATTTCAGTCACTCTTCATATTTAATAAGGCCGTGAGCGTGCGTCAAAGTTCAAAATCCGCGCGTACTGCTATGGGCGATATAATGCAAATTTGATCAAAAACATGCCATTTTAAAAATCGAAATAGCTCTTCAGATAGTCCATTGACCCCCAATTTTTATATCATGGTTGGAGAAAGCATGAGATGGAGATATGATTTCATACCACCCTGACTCGTACAAAGTGTAACAAAGTCTTCATATTGACATCTAAACTCAACAAAATGTATTTTTATGATGACGTCATTTTTGTCTTTGTTTAATTGAGATTATCTCACTTATCGGTGATCGATTTTCTCCCAGATTTTGATATGTTGTAGCTGAGATAATTTTCTATCAGAATAAGTCATATTTTTTTCATTTAGATGACGTCATCATAGTGAAATATTCGATTAAAGGCGACAATGCATAATTTGTCATATTTGCGTGTTATGTCTATGGGAGGTCACTCTTTTCTAAACATGAATCTGCATGACAATGTGTTTTGACCAGTATCTCGGTTGTTATTCAACAGTTTTCTCCCAAATTTTACTATGTTGTCGCTGAGACTATATGTTATCTAAATCTAACCCTCATTTTTTCGATAAGATGTCAGAATCACGCGCATGATCATGATCATCATCATTATCATAATGATGATAATCATCCTCATCAACATCATCATGATCATGATCATAATCATTACTATAAAGATCATCAGCATCATAATCATCATTGTGTACATGTCTATATAACTTCTCCCTTTTTCAATATAGTAAATATTATAATCTATTATAAGACTTGAAGACAGACCACCTTATTCGTCTTCGTGACGAATTAAATTTCTAGTTTATTATTATTATTATTTATTTTTATTTCTTCCCGTTTTTTGTTCCTAGGATAACTCATGTTCGGTTTCGTCAATTTCATTCAATTTTGGCACAGTCATAGGTCATTGTCATGAGACGTGACAGGAACATTTTCAAGGTCATCAGGTCATCGTGACGTCATCCAGGCGCCATTTTGTGAAATCACGTTATCCATCATATCTTCATGATGCATCAGCAAAGGTCATTCATATTTATATCACATATATTTCAGGTCAAAGGTCAACAGGTCATGTCATCAAAGGTCACATAAAGGTCATGACGCGCGCGTACGTGCGCGTCAAAATTTTAAAAAGCTCAAAATCACTTAACTACTAAAGGAGAGTACGAATCAGGTCATTTTAAGCATTTCAAAATTTTCCGTCCGTACATGTCCCCGCGCGCGGTGCGCGCGCTCATGACGCGCAGAAAAAGTCAAATTCAAAATGTTTACATGATTTGGATTCCTCTTAACGTAATTGACAATTTACATTAATTTCAGTCACTCTTCATATTTTCATAAGGCCGTGAGCGTGCGTCAAAGTTCAAAATCCGCGCGTACTGCTATGGGCAATATAATGCAAATTTGATCAAAAACATGCCATTTTAAAAATCGAAATAGCTCTTCAGATAGTCCATTGACCCCCAATTTTTATATCATGGTTGGAGAAAGCATGAGTTGGAGATATGATTTCATACCACCCTGACTCGTACAAAGTGAAATAAAGTCATCATATTGGCATCTAAACTCAAACAAATGTAATTTGTTGATGACGTCATTTTTGTCTTTGTTTATTTGAGATTATCTCACTTATCGGTGATCGATCTTCTCCCAGATTTTGATATGTTGTAGCTGAGATAATTCTCTATCAGAAATATGCCATTTATTTTTCATTTAGATGACGTCATCATAGTTAAATATTTGATTAAAGGCGACAATGCATAATTTGTCATTTTTGCGTGTTATGTCTACGGGAGGTCACTCTTTTCTAAACATGAATCTGCATGACAATGTGTTTTGACCAGTATCTCGGTTGTTATTCAACAGTTTTCTCCCAAATTTTAGTATGTTGTAGCTGAGACTATTTGCTATCTAAATATTTCCTTATTTTTTCAATTAGATGTCAGGATCATGCTTATGCCCATCATCATCATCATCATATCTTCATGATGCATAATCAAAGGTCATTCATATTCATATCACATATACTTTAGGGCAAGGGTCAACAGATCATGTCATCAAAGGTCATATAAAGGTCATGACGCGCGCGTACGTGTGCGTCAAAAGTTTAAAAAGCTCAAAATCACTTAACTACTAAAGGAGAGTACGAATCAGGTCATTTTAAGCATTTCAAAATTTTCCGTCCGTTTGTGTCCCCGCGCGCGGTGTGCGCGTTCACAGCGCGCGGAAAAGGTCAAATTCAAAATGTTTACATGATTTGGATTCCTCTTAACGTAATTGACAATTTACATTAATTTCAGTCACCCTTGATCTTTCATAAGGCCGTGAGCGCGCGTCAAAGTTCAAAATCCGCGCGAGCTGCTATGGGCAATATAATGCAAATTTGATCAAAAACATGCCATTTAAAAAATCGATATAGCTCTTCAGATAGTCCGTCGACCCCCAATTTTTATATCATGGTTGGAAAATGCATGAGTTGGAGATATGATTTCATACCACCCTGACTCGTACAAAGTGAAATAAAGTCATCATATTGGCATCTAAACTCAAACAAATGTATTTTGTTGATGACGTCATTTTTGTCTTTGTTTAATTGAGATTATCTCACTTATCGGTGATCGATTTTCTTCCAGATTTTGATATGTTGTAGCTGAGATCATTCTTTATGAGAAATATGTCATTTATTTTTCATTTAGAGGACCTCATCATAGTTTAATATTCGAATAAAGGCGACAATGCATAATTTGTCATATTTGCGTGTTATGTCTATGGGAGGTCACTTTTTTCAAAACATGAATCTGCATGACAAGGTGTTTTGACCAGTATCTCGGTTGTTATTCAACAGTTTTCTCCCAAATTTTAGTATGTTGTAGCTGAGACTATTTGCTATCTAAATTTTTCCTTATTTTTTTAAATCAGTTGTCAGGATCATGCTTATGCTCATCATCATCATTAACATTATCGTTTTTATCGTCATATAACATTATCATTATCATCATCATCATCACCTTTACTATCATGATCATCCTCATGTTTATCATGATCATCATTGTTTACATGTCTATATAACTTCTCCCATTCTCAAATCTATCATAAGACTTAGACAGACCACCTTATTCGTCTTCGTGACGAATTAAATTTCTAGTATTTTAATTGAATTTGTACAAAAACACAATTCAATTAAAATAAATCTGTGACCACTTTTTTGTTCCCACGATTACTCAAAATTGAACCGTGCAAATTCAATTAAATTTGACACAGTCATAGGTCATCGTCTTAAGACGTGACAGGAACATTTTCAAGTTCATTTAAATATCGTGACGTCATCCAGGCGCCATTTTGTGAAGTGCTCTGAGAATCAACTCATGATCATATCTTCATAACCCTAAATCATTTATCATTCATATTTATAACGATTAAGGTCAATATCCATCCGGTCAACTTAAGGTCAAAAAACGCGCGCGTACGCGTCCGTCCGCACATTGGTGCGCGCAAAATTAAAAAATGCTCATAATCACTTTTTGATCAAATTAGAGTACGTTTTAGGCCATTTCAAGCATTTCGAAAATTTTGCGTGGGCACACCTTTGCGCGCGCATAAATTTGCGCGCACGTTTGTGTTCGTAATGGTCTTACGCAACCTAGAATCGCCTTTTTTGTCTATCATAGTATTGCCCATTTTATTACGAACAATTTGATACCATGTTTATCTCTTTATGACCATTAATAACGAAATGAGCGTCAGTTTAAGGTAAATGTCTGTGCGTGCGAGCTCTTGTAATACATAGCATATATGGGCAAAAACATGCCTATACGAAATACATTATTAACTGTATAGAAAATATATTATTCCTCGATCTGAAAAGTCAACGGCAAAATGCGTGTGAAACTAGTGAGCAATAATTGACCCAGTTGTACATTTCAGCGCGCACCAGCTGCTGGTGACAATGACAATGTATATTACGTGTATAACAAAATGCGCACTATGCCCGAACTCCATTGTGACGTAACAATCACACCCTAGGCAAACTGATTGCAGTGTATCGAAAATTCGTCAGCATATTTTTGGAAAATTGATTGTATCTCTGTAAATGTTGATCAATTTTCTTCCAAATTTTGATATGTTGTAGCTGAGCTAATTCTCTACCAGAAATATGTCATTTATTTTTCTTTTGGATGACGTCATCGTAGTGAAATATTCGATTAAAGGCGACATTGCATAATTTGTCATATTTGCGTGTTATGTCTATAGGATGTCACTTTTTTCAAAACATGAATCTGCATGACAATGTGTTTTGACCAGTATCTCGGTTGTTATTCAACAGTTTACTCCCAAATTTTAGTATGTTGTACCTGAGACTATATGTTATCTTAATCAACCCTCATCATCAATATCATTAACATTATCATTATCATCGTCATCAACGTCATCACCATTACTATCAAGATCATCATGATCATCATCATCATTGTTTACATGTCTATATAACTTCTACCTTTCTCAATATAGTAAATAGTATAATCTACCATCAGACATGAAGACAGACCACCTTAATCGTCTTCGTGACGAATTAAATTTCTAGTTAGGTGGTCTTTCAACGACAGACCACCTATTGATTTCGTCAGAATTTTCTTTATTATTATTATTATTATTATTATTATTATTATTATTATTATTATTATTTATTTTTATTTCTTCCCGTTTTTTGTTCCTAGGATAACTCACGTTCGGTTTCGTCAATTTCATTCAATTTTGGCACAGTCATAGGTCATTGTCATGAAAAGTGACAGGAACATTTTCAAGGTCATCAGATTATCGTGACGTCATCCAGGCGCCATTTTGTGAAATCACGTTATCCATCATATCTTCATGATGCATCAGCAAAGGTCATTCATATTCATATCACATATATTTCAGGTCAAAGGTCAACAGGTCATGTCATCAAAGGTCACATAAAGGTCATGACGCGCGCGTACGTGCGCGTCAAAATTTTAAAAAGCTCAAAATCACTTAACTACTAAAGGAGAGTACGAATCAGGTCATTTTAAGCATTTCAAAATTTTCCGTCCGTACATGTCCCCGCGCGCGGTGCGCGCGCTCATGACGCGCAGAAAAAGTCAAATTCAAAATGTTTACATGATTTGGATTCCTCTTAACGTAATTGACAATTTACATTAATTTCAGTCATTCTTCATGTTTAATAAGGCCGTGAGCGTGCGTCAAAGTTCAAAATCCGCGCGTACTGCTATGGGCAATATAATGCAAATTTGATCAAAAACATGCCATTTTAAAAATCGAAATAGCTCTTCAGATAGTCCATTGACCCCCAATTTTTATATCATGGTTGGTAAAAGCATGAGTTGGAGATATGATTTCATACCACCCTGACTCGTACAAAGTGAAATAAAGTCATCATATTGGCATCTAAACTCAAACAAATGTAATTTGTTGATGACGTCATTTTTGTCTTTGTTTATTTGAGATTATCTCACTTATCGGTGATCGATCTTCTCCCAGATTTTGATATGATGTAGCTGAGATAATTCTCTATCAGAAATATGCCATTTATTTTTCATTTAGATGACGTCATCATAGTTAAATATTTGATTAAAGGCGACAATGCATAATTTGTCATTTTTGCGTGTTATGTCTATGGGAGGTCACTCTTTTCTAAACATGAATCTGCATGACAATGTGTTTTGACCAGTATCTCGGTTGTTATTCAACAGTTTTCTCCCAAATTTGTGTATGTTGTAGCTGAGACTATTTGCTATCTAAATATTTCCTCATTTTTTCAATCAGATGTCAGGATCATGCTCATACTCATCATCGTCATCATCATCATCAATATCATCATCATCATCATCATCATCATCATCAATGTCACCATCATCATCATCATCATGGTCTGAAGATGATTATCATCAACATCATCATGATCATGATCATTTTCACCATCATCATTAACATTATCGTTTTTATCATCATATAACATTATCATTATCATGATCACCATCACCTTTACTATCATGATCATCATCATGTTCATCATGATCATCATTGTTTACATGTCTATATAACTTCTCCCATTCTCAATTCTATCATAAGACTTAGACAGACCACCTTATTCGTCTTCGTGACGAATTAAATTTCTAGTATTTTAATTGAATTTGTACAAAAACACAATTCAATTAAAATAAATTTGTGACCACTTTTTTGTTCCCACGATTACTCAAAATTGAACCGTGCAATTTCAATTAAATTTGAAACAGTAATAGGTCATTGTCTTAAGACGTGACAGGAACATTTTCAAGTTCATTTAAATATCGTGACGTCATCCAGGTGCCATTTTGTGAAGTACTCTGAAAATCAACTAATGATCATATCTTCATAACCGTAAATCATTTCTCATTCATATTTATAACGATTAAGGTCAATATCCGTCCGGTCAACTTAAGGTCAATGAACGCGCGCGTACGCGTATGTCCGCACGTCGGTGCGCGTAAAAATGAAAAATGCTCATAATCACTTTTTGATCAAATTAGAGTACGTTTTAGACCATTTCAAGCATTTCGAAAATTTTGCGTGCGCGCATAAATTTGAGCGCACGTTTTTGTTCGTAATGGTCGTAGGCAAGCTAGAATCGCAATTTTTTGTCAATCATAGTATTGCCCATTTTTTTACGAACAATTTGATACCATGTTTATCTCTTTATGACCATTAATAACGAAATGAGCGTCAGTTCAAGGTAAATGTCTGTGCGTGCGAGCTCTTGTAATACATAGCATATATGGGCAAAAAACATGCCTATACGAAATACATTATTAACTGTATAGAACAAATATTATTGCTCGATCTGAAAAGTCAACGGCAAAATGCGTGGGAAACTAGTGAGCAATAATTGACCCAGTTGTACATTTCATCGCGCACCAGCTGCTGGTGACAATGACAATGTATATTACGCGTATAACAAAATGCCCACTATGAGCGAACTCTATTGTGACGTCACAATCACACCCTAGGCACACTGTTTGCAGTGTATCTCTGTAAATATTGATCAATTTTCTTCAAAATTTTGATATGTTTTAGCTGAGACAATTCTTAACAAATGCCGTCGCCACGATTTTTCATTTTGACAAAAGCATCATGGCGTATTTTTGTGATTAAAGGAGGCATGTCAATTTTTCACATTTTGCGTGTATTCTCTATGGGACATGACTTTTTCTCAAATCTGCATTCTACATTCCTGTCTTTTGCGAGCAATATATCGACATTATTTCTCCTTGGATTATGTTGATTTTCGAGTATGTTGTAGCTGAGACTATATGTTATCTAAATCACCCCTCATTCTTCCAATAAGATTCCAGGATCACGCTCATGATCATGATCATCATCATTGTCAGTATGATGATAATCATTCCATCAACATCATCATGATGATCATGATCATCACCCTTACAAAAATGTACCATGGTAACCATGGTACTTTTGTCCAAATTACCATCCACCATGGTAACCATGGTTATCATGGTACCAAAACAATGAAATACATTGTTTAATGACCCAATGTATTTCATTGTTTTGGTACCATGATATCCATGGTTACCGTGGTGGATGGTAATTTGGACAAAAGTACCATGGTTACCATGGTACATTTTTGTAAGGGCATAATCATTATCACCGTCATCATCATCACCATTATCATCATCATCATCATCATAATCATGATCATCATCATCATTATCATTATCGTCATCATGACAATCATGATCACGATCAAGTAGTTCATTTCTCAATACTTTGTGTCATATTCATTAGGACTACTTATTTTGATATTTGTTTGCATTAAATTTGATCATGATCATGATCATTATTCATCATCTAGATAATTTCTCAATATTTCGTTCAATAGTTCAGCTAATCAGTTTAGTTCAGTTCATCAGTTCATCAGTTCATCCTTTTAGCTCATCGATTCAGTTCATTTCACATCAGTTCAATCTATCAGTTCATCAGTACTTCATTCATCAATTCATATCTCGATACATCATTTTACATTAACATCATTTTATTGGGTTATTAAATTGAAGATGATCATGATCAAAAGAATTGAAGACAGACCACCTAATTCGTCTCCATGACGAATTAAATTTCTAGTATTTTAATTGAATTTGTACAAAAACACAATTCAATTAAAATAAATTTCTGACCACTTTTTTGTGTGCACGATTACTCAAAATTGAACCGTCTAATTTCTTTCAAATTTAACACAGTCATAGGTCATCATCTTAAGACGTGACAGGAACATTTTCAAGTTCATCAACATATCGTGACGTCATCCAGGCGCCATTTTGTGAAGTACTCTAAAATACAACTCATGATCATATCTTCATAACCGTAACTCATTTTTCATTCATATTTATAACGATTAAGGTCAATATCCGTCCGGTCAACTTAAGGTCAATAAACGCGCGTGTACGCGTCCGTTCGCGCGTCGGTGCGCGCGAAAATAAAAAATGCTCATAATCACTTTTTGATCAAATTAGAGTACGTTTTAGGCCATTTCAAGCATTTCGAGAATTTTGCGTGCGCACACCTTTCCGCGCGCATAAATTTGCGCGCACGTTTTTGTTCGTAATGGTCGAACGCAACCTAAAAACGCCATTTGTTGTCTTACATAGTATTGCCCATTTTTTTCCAAACAATTTGATACCATGTTTATCTCTTTATGACCATTAATAACGAAATGAGCGTCCGTTGAAGGTAAATGTCTGTGCGTGCGAGCTCTTTTAATACATAGCATATGGGCAAAAACATGCCTATACGAGATACATTATTAACCGTATAGAACAATTATTATTGCTCGATCTGAAAAGTCAACGGCAAAATGCGTGGGAAAGTAGTGAGCAATAACCGAGCCAGTTGTACATTTCATTGCGCACCAGCTGCTGGTGACCATGACAATGTATATTACGCATATAACAAAATGCGCACTATGAGCGAACTCCATTGTGACGTAACAATCACACCCTAGGCATACTGTTTGCAGTGTATCTCTCTAAATGTTGATCAATTTTCTTCCAAATTTTGATATGTTTTAGCTGAGACAATTTTCAACAAATGCCGTCGCCACGATTTTTCATTTTGACCAAAGCATCATGGCGTATTTTTGCGATTAAAGGAGGCATGTCAATTTTTCACATTTTGCGTGTATTCTCTAGGGACATGACTTTTTCTCAAATCTGGATTCTACATTCCTGTCTTTTGCGAGCAATATCGCCGTTTTTTCGCTTGGTTTTTGTTGATTTTTTAGTATATTGTAGCTGAGACTATATGCTATCTAAATATTTCCTCACTTTTTTCAATCAGATGTCAGGATCATGCTCATGCTCATCATCATCATCATCATCAATATCATCATCATCAATGTCACCATCATCATCATCATCATCATGGTCTGAAGATGATCATCAACATCATCATGATCATGATCATTATCATCATCATTAACATTATCGTTTTTATCGTCATATAACATTATCATTATCATCATCATCATCACCTTTACTATCATGATCCTCATCATGTTCATCATGATCATCATTGTTTACATGTCTATATAACTTCTCCCATTCTCAAATCTATCATAAGACTTAGACAGACCACCTTATTCGTCTTCGTGACGAATTAAATTCTAGTTAGGTGGTCTGTTGTCAACAGACCACCTATTGATTTCGTCAGAATTTTCTTTCTTTATTTATTTATTATTTATTTATTATTTATTTTTATTTATTTCTCCACTTTTTTGTGCAACCGATTTCTCAATATCCATCCACCCAATTTCTCTCAATTTTGACACAGTCATAGGTAATCATCATGAGACGTGACAGGAACATTTTCAAGGTCATCAAATTATCGTGACGTCATCCAGGCGCCATTTTGTGAAATCACATTATCCATCATATCTTCATGATGCGTACTCAAAGTTCATTCATATTCATATCACATATACTTCAGGTTGAGGGTCAACAGGTCGTGTCATCAAAGGTCAAATAAAGGTCATGACGCGCGCAAACGCGCGCGTCAAAATTTTAAATTGCTCAAAATCACTTAACTATTAAACGAGAGTACGAATCAGGTCATTTTAAGCATTTCAAAATTTTCCGTCCGTTCTTGTCCCCGCGCGCGGTGTGCGCGCTCACAGCGCGCGAAAAAAGTCAAATTCAAAATGTTTACATGATTTGGATTCCTCTTAACGTAATTGACAATTTACATTAATTTCAGTCACTCTCGACCTTTCATAAGGCCGTGAGCGTGCGTCAAAGTTCAAAATCCGCGCGTGCTGCTATGGGCAATATAATGCAAATTTGATCAAAAACATGCCATTTTAAAAATCGAAATAGCTCTTCAGATAGTCCATCGACCCCCAATTTTTATATCATGGTTGGAGAAAGCATGAGTTGGAGATATGATTTCATACCACCCTGACTCGTACAAAGTGAAACAAAGTCATCATATTGGCATCTAAACTCAATCAAATGTATTTTGTTGATGACGTCATTTTTGTCTTTGTTTAATTTAGATTATCTCACTTATCGGTGATCGATTTTCTCCCAGATTTTGATATGTTGTAGCTGAGATAATTGTCTATCAGAAATATGTCATATATTATCATTTAGATGACGTCATCATAGTTAAATATTCGATTAAAGGCGGCAATGCATAATTTGTCATATTTCCGTGTTATGTCTATGGGAGGTCACTTTTTTCAAAACATGAATCTGCATGACAATGTGTTTTGACCAGTATCTCGTTTGTTATTCAACAGTTTTCTCCAAAATCTTAGTATGTTGTAGCTGAGACTATATGCTATCTAAATATTTCCTCTTTTTTCAATCAGATTTAAGGATCATGCTCATGCTCATCATCATCATCATCAATATCATCATCATCAACATCATCATCATCAATGTCACCATCATCATCATGGTCTGAAGATGATCATCATCAACATCATCATGATCATGATCATTATCATCATCATCATTAACATTATCGTTTTTATCATTATATAACATTATCATTATCATCATCATCATCATCATCACCTTTACTATCATGATCATCACCATGTTCATCACGATCATCATTGTTTACATGTCTATATAACTTCTCCCATTCTCAAATCTATCATAAGACTTAGACAGACCACCTTATTCGTCTACGTGACGAATTAAATTCTAGTTAGGTGGTCTGTCAACGACAGACCACCTATTGATTTCGTCAGAATTTTCTTTATTTATTATTATTATTATTAGGTGGTCTGTTATCAACAGACCACCTATTGATTTCGTCAGAATTTTCTTTATTTATTATTATTATTCTTTATTTTTATTTCTTCCTGTTTTTTGTGCCCCGGATAACTCAAGTTTGGTTTAGTTAATTTCATTAAATGTTGGCACATTCATAGGTCATTGTCATGAGACGTGACATGAACATTTTCAAGGTCATCAAATTATCGTGACGTCATCCAGGCGCCATTTTGTGAAATCACATTATCCATCATATCTTCATGATGCATCAGCAAAGGTCATTCATATTCATATCACATATACTTTAGGTCAAGGGTCAACAGGTCATGTCATCAAAGGTCACATAAAGGTCATGACGCGCGCGTACGTGTGCGTCAAAATTTTAAAAAGCTCAAAATCACTTAACTACTAAAGGAGAGTACGAATCAGGTCATTTTAAGCATTTCAAAATTTTCCGTCCGTACATGTCCCCGCGCGCGTTGCGCGCGCTCATGACGCGCGGAAAAGGTCAAATTCAAAATGTTTACATGATTTAGATTCCTCTTAACGTAATTGACAATTTACATTAATTTCAGTCACTCTTCATATTTCATAAGGCCGTATGCGTGCGTCAAAGTTCAAAATCCGCGCGTACTGCTATGGGCAATATAATGCAAATTTGATCAAAAACATGCCATTTTAAAAATCGAAATAGCTCTTAAGATAGTCCATCGACCCCCAATTTTTATATCATGGTTGGAGAAATCATGAGTTGGAGATATGATTTCATACCACCCTGACTCGTACAAAGTGAAACAAAGTCATCATATTGGCATCTAAACTCAAACAAATGTTTTTTGTTGATGACGTCTTTTTTGTCTTTGTTTAATTGAGATTATCTCACTTATCAGTGATCGATTTTCTCCCAGAATTTAATATGTTGTAGCTGAGATAATTCTCTATCAAAAATATACCATTCATTTTTCATTTTGATGACGTCATCATAGTTAAATATTCTATTAAATGCGACAATGCATAATTTGTCATATTTGCGTGTTATGTCTATGGGAGGTCACTTTTTTCAAAACATGAATCTGCATGACAAGGTGTTTTGACCAGTATCTCGGTTGTTATTCAACAGTTTTCTCCCAAATTTTAGTATGTTGTAGCTGAGACTATTTGCTATTTAAATATTTCCTTATTTTTTCAATCAGATGTCAGGATCATGCTTGTGCTCATCATCATCATTAACATTATCGTTTTTATCATCATATAACATTATCATTATCATCATCATCACCTTTACTATCATGATCATCATCATGGTCATCATGATCATCATTGTTTACATGTCTATATAACTTCTCCCATTCTCAATTCTATCATAAGACTTAGACAGACCACCTTATTCGTCTTCGTGACGAATTAAATTTCTAGTTATTATTATTATTATTTATTTTTATTTCTTCCCGTTTTTTGTTCCTAGGATAACTCACGTTCGGTTTCGTCAATTTCATTCAATTTTGGCACAGTCATAGGTCATTGTCATGAGACGTGACAGGAACATTTTCAAGGTCATCACGTCATCGTGACGTCATCCAGGCGCCATTTTGTGAAATCACGTTATCCATCATATCTTCATGATGCATCAGCAAAGGTCATTCATATTCATATCACATATATTACAGGTCAAAGGTCAACAGGTCATGTCATCAAAGGTCACATAAAGGTCATGACGCGCGCGTACGTGCGCGTCAAAATTTTGAAAAGCTCAAAATCACTTAACTACTAAAGGAGAGTACGAATCAGGTAATTTTAAGCATTTCAAAATTTTCCGTCCGTACATGTCCCCGCGCGCGGTGCGCGCGCTCATGACGCGCAGAAAAAGTCAAATTCAAAATGTTTACATGATTTGGATTCCTCTTAACGTAATTGACAATTTACATTAATTTCAGTCACTCTTCATATTTCATAAGGCCGTGAGCGTGCGTCAAAGTTCAAAATCCGCGCGTACTGCTATGGGCAATATAATGCAAATTTGATCAAAAACATGCCATTTTAAAAATCGAAATAGCTCTTCAGATAGTCCATTGACCCCCAATTTTTATATCATGGTTGGAGAAAGCATGAGTTGGAGATATGATTTCATACCACCCTGACTCGTACAAAGTGAAATAAAGTCATCATATTGGCATCTAAACTCAAACAAATGTATTTTGTTGATGACGTCATTTTTGTCTTTGTTTATTTGAGATTATCTCACTTATCGGTGATCGATCTTCTCCCAGATTTTGATATGTTGTAGCTGAGATAATTCTCTATCAGAAATATGCCATTTATTTTTCATTTAGATGACGTCATCATAGTTAAATATTTGATTAATGGCGACAATGCATAATTTGTCATTTTTGCGTGTTATGTCTATGGGAGGTCACTCTTTTCTAAACATGAATCTGCATGACAATGTGTTTTGACCAGTATCTCGGTTGTTATTCAACAGTTTTCTCCCAAATGTTAGTATGTTGTTGCTGAGACTATATGTTATCTAAATCTAACCCTCATTTTTTCGATAAGATGTCAGAATCACGCGCATGATCATGATCATCATCATTATCATAATGATGATAATCATCCTCATCAACATCATCATGATCATGATCATCATAATCATTACTATAAAGATCATCAGCATCATAATCATCATTGTGTACATGTCTATATAACTTCTCCCTTTTTCAATATAGTAAATATTATAATCTACTATAAGACTTGAAGACAGACCACCTTATTCGTCTTTGTGACGAATTAAATTTCTAGTTAGGTGGTCTGTTATCAACAGACCACCTATTGATTTCGTCAGAATTTTCTTTATTTATTTATTTATTATTATTCTTTATTTTTATTTCTTCCCGTTTTTTGTGGACAGGATAACTTCAAGTTTGGTTTAGTCAATTTGATTCAATTTTAGCACAGTCATAGGTCATTGTCATGACACGTGTCTAGAACATTTTCAAGGTCATCAAGTTATCGTGACGTCATCCAGGCGCCATTTTGTGAAATCACATTATCCATCATATCTTCATGATGCATCAGCAAAGGTCATTCATATTCATATCACATATACTTTAGGTCAAAGGTCAACAGGTCATGTCATCAAAGGTCACATAAAGGTCATGACGCGCGCGTACGTGTGCGTCAAAATTTTAAAAAGCTCAAAATCACTTAACTACTAAAGGAGAGTACGAATCAGGTCATTTTAAGCATTTCAAAATTTTCCGTCCGTACATGTCCCCGCGCGCGTTGCGCGCGCTCATGACGCGCGAAAAAAGTCTAATTCAAAATGTTTACATGATTTGGATTCCTCTTAACGTAATTGACAATTTACATTAATTTCAGTCACTCTTCATATTTAATAAGGCCGTGAGCGTGCGTCAAAGTTCAAAATCCGCGCGTACTGCTATGGGCGATATAATGCAAATTTGATCAAAAACATGCCATTTTAAAAATCGAAATTGCTCTTCAGATAGTCCATTGACCCCCAATTTTCATATCATGGTTGGAGAAAGCATGAGTTGGAGATATGATTTCATACCACCCTGACTCGTACAAAGTGAAATAAAGTCATCATATTGGCATCTAAACTCAAACAAATGTATTTTGTTGATGACGTCATTTTTGTCTTTGTTCAATTG
The DNA here is from genome assembly GCA_035222895.1 of Strongylocentrotus droebachiensis. Taxonomy (NCBI): domain Eukaryota; kingdom Metazoa; phylum Echinodermata; class Echinoidea; order Camarodonta; family Strongylocentrotidae; genus Strongylocentrotus; species Strongylocentrotus droebachiensis. The sequence continues at coordinate 9,233 of JAVYIG010005399.1, read as the reverse complement.
AGATTATCTCACTTATCTGTGATCACTTTTCTCTCAGATTTTGATATGTTGTAACTGAGTTAATTCTCTATCAAAAATATACCATTAATTTTTCATTTCGATGACGTCATCATAGTTAAATATTCGATTAAAGGCGACAATGCATAATTTGTCATATTTGCGTGTTATGTCTATGGGAGGTCACTTTTTTCAAAACATGAATCTGCATGACAATGTGTTTTGACCAGTGTCTCGGTTGTTATTCAAAACAGTTTTCAACCAAATCTTAATATGTTGTAGCTGAGACTATATGCTATCTAAATATTTCCTCATCTTTTCAATCAGATGTAAGGATCATGCTCATACTCACCATCGTCATCATCATCATCAATGTCACCATCATCATTATCATCATCATGGTCTGAAGATGATCATCATCAACATCATCATGATCATGATCATTATCATCATCATTAACATTATCGTTTTTATCATCATATAACATTATCATTATCATCATCATCACCGTTACTATCATGATCATCACCATGTTCATCATGATCATCATTGTTTATAGGTCTATATAACTTCTCCCATCCTCAAATCTATTATAAGACTTAGACAGACCACCTTATTCGTCTTCGTGACGAATTAAATTTCTAGTATTTTAATTGAATTTGTACAAAAACACAATTCAATTAAAATAAATTTGTGACCACTTTTTTGTTCCCACGATTACTCAAAATTGAACCGTGCAAATTCAATTAAATTTGACAGAGTCATAGGTCATCGTCTTAAGACGTGACAGGAACATTTTCAAGTTCATTCAAATATCGTGACGTCATCCAGGCGCCATTTTGTGAAGTACTCTGAAAATCAACTCATGATCATATCTTCATAACCGTAAATAATTTCTCATTCATATTTATAACGATTAAGGTCAATATCCGTCCGGTCAACTTAAGGTCAATAAACGCGCGCGTACGCGTACGTCCGCGCGTCGGTGCGCGCAAAACTAAAAAATGCTCAAAATCACTTTTTGATCAAATTAGAGTACGTTTTAGGCTATTTTAAGCATTTCGAAAAAAATGCGTGCGCACAGCTTTGCGCGCGCGTTTCCGCGCGTAATGGCATTTTGCAACATAGAATCGCCAATTTTTTTCTTTCATCATATTTAACACATTTTCTCAAGCATTTCAATACGTTGTTCACCTTTTTCTGCCCATTAATAACGGATTGAGCGTCCGTTTAAGATAATGTCCGTGCGTGCGAGCTCTTGTTATACATAACATTTATGGGCAAAAACAGGCCTATACAAAATCCATTGTAGCGCTTTAGGATGGAAGGTGAACCTAATTTGTTTTCAAATTTTGATAGAGTATGAATCGGAGATATGATTTCATGTCTCATTTGACCCTCAATTAACTCATGACGTCATCATAATGGCCTCCGAACTCAAAATTTCAATTTGCATATTATGACGTCATCATATTTTTGGAAAAATGATTGTATCTCTGTGAATATTGATCGATTTAATTCCAGATTTTGATATGTTCTAGCTAAGACAATTCTCTACAAATAAAGTCACGACGTATTTTTCATTTTGACAAAGGCATCATGGCGTATTTTTGCGATTAAAGGAGGCATGTCAATTTTTCACATTTTGCGTGTATTCTCTATAGGACATGACTTTTTCTCAAAACTGGATTCTACATTCTCTACTTTCGCGAGCAATATCTCCGTCGTTTTATATTTGTTTACGCTGAGCTTTGAGTATGTTGTAGCTGAGACAATAAGCTATCATAAGTGTGCCTTTTATTTTTCAATCAGATGCCGGGATCATGCTCATATTTCACTTACAAAGTGGGATTTGAGAATTCCATTTTCCGTTTACGTGTAATCTCTATGGGAAATGTTTTGGTATATCGGTAACGCACTTGACTTCCGACCTCGAGGTCCCTGGTTCGAGTCTGGGCGTCTCCAACAATTTTGTTTCTTCACTTTTTTTTCTTTTTGACCTTTCACTGTACCATCTCCTTTGAATATTAAAACACGTAGAATCGCAAATAATGTAATAAACAACCATATTTACTTTATTATTACCCTATTATCACTTGATCCATTACTTTTTGTGTGTAATCCTTATGGGAGATGACTTTTTCTCAAATCTGGATTCTACATTCATGTCTTTTGCGAGCAATATCGACGTTATTTCCGCTTTGTTTGTGTTGATATTGGAGTATGTTGTAGCTGAGACTATATGATATCTAAATGTCTCATTTTCCGATCAGATGTCATCATGGTCTGTTGATGATGATCATCAGCATCATCATGATCATCATGATCATCATCATCGTCATCACCATTACTATCAAGATCATCACTATCATGATCATCATGATGATCATCATTGTTTACATGTCTATATAACTTCTCCCTTTCTCAATATAGTTAATATTATAATCTATCATTAGACTTGAAGACAGACCACCTAATTCGTCCCCATGACGAATTAAATTTCTAGTATTTTAATTGAATTTGTACAAAAACACAATTCAATTAAAATAAATTTGTGACCACTTTTTTGTTCCCACGATTACTCAAAATTGAACCGTGCAAATTCAATTAAATTTGACAGAGTCATAGGTCATCGTCTTAAGACGTGACAGGAACATTTTCAAGTTCATTCAAATATCGTGACGTCATCCAGGCGCCATTTTGTGAAGTACTCTGAAAATCAACTCATGATCATATCTTCATAACCGTAAATAATTTCTCATTCATATTTATAACGATTAAGGTCAATATCCGTCCGGTCAACTTAAGGTCAAAAAACGCGCGCGTACGCGTACGTCCGCGCGTCGGTGCGCGCAAAACTAAAAAATGCTCAAAATCACTTTTTGATCAAATTAGAGTACGTTTTAGGCTATTTTAAGCATTTCGAAAAAAATGCGTGCGCACAGCTTTGCGCGCGCGTTTCCGCGCGTAATGGCATTTTGCAACATAGAATCGCCAATTTTTTTCTTTCATCATATTTAACACATTTTCTCAAGCATTTCAATACGTTGTTCACCTTTTTCTGCCCATTAATAACGGATTGAGCGTCCGTTTAAGATAATGTCCGTGCGTGCGAGCTCTTGTTATACATAACATATATGGGCAAAAACATGCCTATACAAAATCCATTGTAGCGCTTTAGGATGTAAGGTGAACCTAATTTGTTTTCAAATTTTGATAGAGTATGAATAGGAGATATGATTTCATGTCTCATTTGACCCTCAATTAACTCATGACGTCATCATAATGGCCTCCGAACTCAAAATTTCAATTGGCATATTATGACGTCATCATATTTTTGGAAAATTGATTGTATCTCTGTGAATATTGATCGATTTAATTCCAGATTTTGATATGTTCTAGCTAAGACAATTCTCTACAAATAAAGTCACGACGTATTTTTCATTTTGACAAAGGCATCATGGCGTATTTTTGCGATTAAAGGAGGCATGTCAATTTTTCACATTTTGCGTGTATTCTCTATAGGACATGACTTTTTCTCAAAACTGGATTCTACATTCTCTACTTTCGCGAGCAATATCTCCGTCGTTTTATCTTTGTTTACGCTGAGCTTTGAGTATGTTGTAGCTGAGACAATAAGCTATCATAAGTGTGCCTTTTATTTTTCAATCAGATGCCGGGATCATGCTCATATTTCACTTACAAAGTGGGATTTGAGAATTCCATTTTCCGTTTACGTGTAATCTCTATGGGAAATGTTTTGGTATATCGGTAACGCACTTGACTTCCGACCTCGAGGTCCCTGGTTCGAGTCTGGGCGTATCCAACAATTTTGTTTCTTCACTTTTTTTTCTTTTTGACCTTTCACTGTACCATCTCCTTTGAATATTAAAACACGTAGAATCGCAAATAATGTAATAAACAACCATATTTACTTTATTATTACCCTATTATCACTTGATCCATTACTTTTTGCGTGTAATCCTTATGGGAGATGACTTTTTCTCAAATCTGGATTCTACATTCATGTCTTTTGCGAGCAATATCGACGTTATTTCCGCTTTGTTTATGTTGATATTGGAGTATGTTGTAGCTGAGACTATATGATATCTACATGTCTCCTCATTTTTCCAATCAGATGTCATCATGGTCTGTTGATGATGATCATCAGCATCATCATGATCATCATGATCATCATCATCGTCATCACCATTACTATCAAGATCATCACTATCATGATCATCATCATGATCATCATTGTTTACATGTCTATACAACTTCTCCCTTTCTCAATATAGTTAATATTATAATCTATCATTAGACTTGAAGACAGACCACCTAATTCGTCCCCATGACGAATTAAATTTCTAGTTTTCGATATATATTATCATTGAACAATTCAGAACATTAAATTACAGGTGCCAAGGTCAAATGGATACATCACCGGACTGTGGATCACATTGTTTGCACTTCGAGTCCCCCCTCCCCCTAGGCACTAATGTCTTTTGTTAAGACATTGATCTCCATTCTTCTCTCTCCTTGTATGCTTCGAGTGCCTTGGGGCAGCTGAGCTAAACCCAGGGTTATAATAATAATTCGTAGGCGCCTTGAGCATCCCCTTGGATGAATATATGCGTAATGTAAAATGTAGCTATAATTCTTATAAGGAAATGTTACAGTTACGATGCTTCTAACCGCTTTTTCGTCATTTAATTTAACCTTCACAGGACTATCGTTTTCCGGAGATTTTGCATAATTTTGGCGACTGTGTACATTATGCGGATATCCACGATGTTAAGCACTGCACTACCAGTGTTACCGCCTCCCAATGAATGCACGAAACAGGTGAGATATAATGAGGCATCACGTATAGGCTAGCAGTGGCGTAGCCATACAGGATTGCAGTTCGGTTTTTTAGGGGACAGCAGCCAACCCAAATTTACCGAAAGAAACCCTACTCATCTCGTACTAAAATATGTATGATTTACACATACATCCACAATTAACAAAAATGATAGTGGTTGCGTTGATAATCATGAGTCTCTAGAGACACTCGGTCTCCTTCGGTATTTGTCAACTTAATGGTCAAGATTTCCGCCAATTTCTACATTTTTTGACATATTGTCATAGAAAAAATGCATTTATTCTTCAATTGATACTACTAATAGGCCCAAATAATTATTGGTGATATGGCGATTAAACTAGCCAGGTAGGCAACCAAAATTTGTTCTTTGTATAAATCTGTTATGACGTAAATCTGTGTCTGTTATGACGTAAGTCTGTGTCTGATTTACTAATTCTAAATTGTAATGGCTCCCACGAAGGTATCACTAAGTTCATTTGGGGTCATGACACAAACAAAACAAAGGAAATTCAAACTTTTATAAGCGAATCACCCCTTCCTATCTCATACAATATTTTCTAGTATTTGTGAGGCCCTTTTAAATGGAAATTTCTAATCATAGAATTTAGTAGACCCTGAATACAAACGTTTCCATTTCTGAATTCAAAAGGATAGATACACAATTTTTTAGTAAGCTTGCTACGTATGTTTCCAGCCAAGATTACATTATGAAATATGAAACCATAAAAAGATTTATCTTTTGATTATAATTACTTTAATGTATACACATAAATCAGCACATTTTGTTTTCATTCTAAGTTTATGAAACCTCCTGAGGTCAATTTTATATCTACATGTACCCCTTTATAAAACGAAACGTAACATTTTACAACAAGGAAACAATTTACAATATGAAGGAATCAATTAATCAATACCTAAACAGCATAATTAATCATCTTCTAGTGAAAGAGCACTTGGGTATTAAAGGTACTATGTCCCTTTTGCAGCCAATCTCAAATTCTGTAGAACTTTGCAGGAATTATGAATATATCATGTATGTCCTATCTGTGAAATTTAAACGTTAGCAGTGTCCTAATATTCAAATTATGCAAGGAAACCCGTTTACTTGCTAGACTTCACTGTCAGACACTATTGAGTGACTGACTGGCCTTTTTTCTTCTTTGGTAATAACATACATAAAATGAGCTGTAAAGGGTACATTAGCATTTGTCTACATCAATAACCCACTTCTTGTGATGGCCAAAATTAAACTGATTGAATCTTTGCGCAGCATAAAACGTATGACCATTCGGTACAATGGTCTGAAAATCAAGACTATTACTTATTGGCTCTATAGCTCCTAAGTCGATTTGACAACTAATAGTCATTATTTTCCCACTTGAAGACATTTTCAAGCCCCACCTTTTTTAGGGAAGTTCTAAATTAGTATCATCTTTCAAATGCCGTTGGAATTTAACCTTTTCATTTTTTTGGCCTGCAAATGGGACATAGTACCTTTAACGTTGTGACCTCTTTGGTTTTCTTATACTGAAATCTTTTTCGTTTTATATTTCTATTTCCATTTTCACTTCCCTACCACCATACAGCCTACAGATACCTACTATGAGCAACTGGCTCTTACCTTTTCCTTGTGGATGAAATCTGGCTCTCGTTTGAGTGGTATTAAAATGTGTGGAGACTACATGTTTAGTGGTCATATAACATCCTTAACCCTGGCAAATCTCATGATTATTGAGTGTAAGTACCTAACTAACCAGGGCCCCGTTGCCTAAAACTTACCATTAATGGTAACTTTGTCATCATCAGGGTAACAGGGCTCAACAGCCAATCAAAATCAAGGTTTCCATGGTAGTTACTATTGATGGCAAAGTTACCATCAATGGTAGGTTTTGTGCAACGGGTCCCTGATGATTCAAGTGTTTAACACCATGAATTCCTTCCAATATCATATAATTTATGTTTTGATTTATGAGTGAAAGTACTTAATCAGCTTGTCTTATCAATTATCATTAGAGACCAAGTGAGCACGATGAATAAATGTGAAATCAATATTATAGTGTGATTTTTTTTTGAAAATCAGTTCCAGAATATAGGCAAAACAACTAATGTCAATATGTATATATTATAACTTGACTATTTTGTTAATACATGTTTATAAAGAAAAGGGAAGTAAATAAGTTACTTTGAAATTATTTGAATACATTGACTTCTCGTTTTGGTTGATTTGATTTGATTTGATTTATTGATTTCTGCATTTTTCATACAATAATAATCATTAACAATAATGAACATTTTGTACATAGTGGTATTCTTTCAAATCCCAATGAATAACACAATTTGTGCAACAAAATGTTTGGAACGGTTGACAAAGCAAATGAAGAAGAGATGCAGCGTAAGCGTATATGCTTGAAGTACATGCAGCTCTTTATCTGTCGTGCCTCAATCATACATTTGGACTCATTTGCCAGGAATTATTAACCAACAGCAAAAGTGACTGAAAACATTAGGTTATACAGTACATGAAAAGTATAGTTCATTGGTTCCCGTAATTCCGTAAAGGTTATTTTTATTCACCTATTTGAAATAGGTCACTTTAGGCCAGGCGCGCCGGAAGCAGTTTGGGATTGGGGGGGGGGGGGGGGGGGCAAACGTTCCAGGGGGCTCACCCTCCAGGGGCAGTGACGTAATGACAAAAAAACGTGCGGAAGGGGGGGGGGCAGAAAAAAAATCTGCATCACCATCAGTCTTACACGTTACATGCAGGTCCCGCGGAACGTTTTTCAAAGTGGAGTATTAACGATCAGGTAGAGCGTAAATTGGCGTGGGGTCCAGGGCATGAGCCTCGGCAGGGGGTCAAGGGGCTGAGCCCCCGGAAGCTCAGGGGTTTTAAGTATTTACTTACGCTTAGATGAGCATCCAGGGGCCCTCTTTAAGGCCATTGACGTGTTCCAGGGAGAGGGAGAGCCCCCAGAAGCTCAGAGGTTTTGATATTTAACTACGGTCAGATGAGCATCCAGGGGCCACCTTAGGGGCCACCTTAGGGCCCTTGGTGGGGTCGGGGGGGGGGGAGACCCCTGAAGCTCAGGGGTATTAGGTATTCAATTACGGTCAGATGAGCATCCAGGGGCCCGCCTTAGGGCCCTTGGTGGGGTCCAGGGGGCAGAGCCCCCGGAAGCTAAGGGGTTTTAGGTATTTAATTACGGTCAGATGAGCATCCAGGGGCCCGCCTTAAGGCCCTTGGTGGGGTCCAGGGGGCAGAGCCCCCGGAAGCTAAGGGGTTTTAGGTATTTAATTACGGTCAGATGAGCATCCAGGGGCCCGCCTTAGGGCCCTTGGTGGGGTCCAGGGGGCAGAGCCCCCGGAAGCTAAGGGATTTTAGGTATTTAATTACGGTCAGATGAGCATCCAAGGGCCCGCCTTAGGGCCCTTGGTGGGGTCCAGGGGCAGAACCCCCGGAAGCTCGGTTTTTATTAGGTATTTAATTACGGTCAGATGAGCATCATGGGGGCAGAGCCCTCGGAAGCTCAGGAGTTTTAGGTATTTAATTACGGTCAGATGAGCATCCAGGAGACCGCCTTAGGGCCCTTGGTGGGGTCCAGGGGGCAGAGCCCCCGGAAGCTAAGGGATTTTAGGTATTTAATTACGGTCAGATGAGCATCCAAGGGCCCGCCTTAGGGCCCTTGGTGGGGTCCAGGGGGCAGAACCCCCGGAAGCTCGGTTTTTATTAGGTATTTAAGTACGGTCAGATGAGCATCATGGGGGCAGAGCCCTCGGAAGCTCAGGAGTTTTAGGTATTTAATTACGGTCAGATGAGCATCCAGGAGACCGCCTTAGGGCCCTTGGTGGGGTCTAGGGGCGGAGTCCCCGTAAGCTCTGGGGTTTTAGGCATTTAATTATGGTCAGATGAGCATTTTTTATACCTTATTTGTGACATTGGCAGGTCACCTCATTTTTCTCTCCGTCTTTTTTCTTTTTTTCTTTAACATACTTTTTCAAAAAGTGAGGGGGGGGGGGCTCGAGCCCATGCAGCCACTTTGCAGACCCTGACATAAAGGCTTCTAAATAAGCGTATTTTTCGCCCGACTGTAATTTGGGAATTTCTTATTTTCCAACAATGCATAAAAAGGTATGACTTACCAAAAAATGGAGAAAAAATACCGGAAAATCATGTCATAACAGCAACATTTGTAAATCACTGGTATCGAATAAGAAATACACCCCCCCCCCCCCCCCCCCCCCCCCCCCATCAGTACGCCAGCGTTCAGGGGCTCATGTCGATCACCCCTATAACCAAAAAAAAAAAAACAGACACGCTTTACCATTCTCGCACAATATGTCCACGATATGCGCGTATCGCTATTATAAAGACCTC